>PVIH01013598.1:0-57700 GCA_004025045.1 Sigmodon hispidus | reverse complement strand
ATGGGAGGGGCATGGGGGGTGTGTGTGTGGGGGGGCTCGGTGAGGACACCAGAGAGATGTGTAGAGTGGTGGGAAGTTCACCAAGTTGAAAGCCAGGAACCCGGGTTCAGCCTTTGCTGTCCATAACTAGTTCTTTTAGCCAGGACAAGAAAATTCATGTCAGTTTTCTGAAAAAATTGTGAGTCTTCGCATACTGGGTGGGTTCCTCTCGACCCTCGGAGCCAGTCCTGAGTGGAGGGTGACACTGCTCTGTGTGCCTTCCAGGCTGCTCTCGGCACAGGCCATTGTTATACTGTGGCGGAGTCCCATGTGTCACTGGCTTCTCACAGTGGCTGGGAGCAGTGAGGTGAAGGCTTGGCTTTACATGTCTTTAGTTCTGTGTAATTGCTTGATGCACACAGCCTGGTTAAGACAAGGTAGCAGGGGGCCAATGATGAGGGAATTCTATCTCAAGGCTACCTTTCCAGACCCTCCTCAAAGTCTTTGTCGTAGTTAAAATTTCTTACTCTGAGGCACTCTCCAGTATGCCATCTGGTCTTCTCCACATGCAGAATTGTAAAGAATTTCAGGATAGAAGAGACTTTTCATCATCAAACCAAAGCCTTTCATTTTACACATTAGGACTGAGCAAGCCTTAGAGGGGCCAAGTTTGTGTCCAAAATGGTCACTTTTTCGGTAGCAGTGGTAGAACTTGTTTACTGGCTCTTTTTACAGCAGTTTCTTTGAATTGGAGCATACATAGTGTATTGATCAGATAAAAATCTCCCTTCTGTGATGTATGTGTCCACATGCTCTGTGCACATGTGCATGCAGGTGAACATGTTGCATGCAGGTGAACATGTTGCATGCAGGCGAACATGTTGCATGCACGTAGAGGCCAGAGGTCAATGTGTCTTCCACAATTATTCTCCACCTTAGTTTGTGAGATGAGGTTAAGACCGACTGGCCAGGGAGCCCCCGAATCTGCCTGTCTCCGCCTTCCCATAGCTAGTCACCTGCTCTCTCCATTCTCTCCAAGACTAGACGATTTTGTTCCCGCGTTTCCCTCCTAGTTTCCAACCTTACACTGAGGAGAAATAACTGAGGAAAGTGCCCCTGCTTGCTGGGTGTCCGCCACTCCATTCTCCTGTGCGCGCCCGTCCTTGGTGACTTCCCTTAGCCCTGACTCTGGCCGCCTTTCCCCGGGGGCTGCACTGCTGGACCTTTCCCAGCCCTTGAACTTCCCCCATTTCTCTCCTTTACTTAGGGAGTGTAACATGCATTCTTTCACTAACCTGTGCCTTGGTCCTTGCTTATTTGGATCGGAGAGCAGAGAAAATCCTTCATAAAGAACAAGGAAAAACAGGTAGGTCGGCCTGAGAGAAGAGCGGGGCGTAGGGACCTGTGAAGATAATTTACATTAGCATAAACACGCTGCAGTGCTGGCTGCATGCTGAATGTTTATATCTCCAGAGTCATTTCTGCTCATCTAAATTTTTGCATGTAATCCTTTGTTTAAATACGTTGATAGAATGTACATTCTTGATTTTGTTTTGTATATTAGTAAAATGGTTTTGGGTCCCGTAGAAGAGAAATAATAGTAACTTCTGTTTTTTCCCTTCTATTACTTGGTAAGTTGTCTCAGAGATGCTATCTGGAAAAAGATTTAACTAGATGAGTAAAAATGGTGACTGTAGAGGAAAGGTCCTTAGGTTTTATGAAATAATGTGTCTTCCCTTTCTCAAGGTGAAGTCATTAAGCTGACGGATATAAAGGACTTCTCCCTGCCCCTGGCGCTGGTCTTCATCATCTGTGTCTGCTACTATGTAGCCATATTCCCTTTTGTCGGGCTGGGCAAGTGAGTATTCCCAGCCTTTCCCCTGTAAGAGATAGTGAGAACTCAGTCACATCAGTGATGGGTACTTTTTGTAGATAATTTTGCTACTCTGGACACAGTGTAGATTTAGACTATTTTATGTTCTGGGATACATCGGACATTGTCAGCTCCATGGCCAGCACTGTCTTAATACTTTTCATTATTCTCTTGAAGAAATACTTTACAATTTTTCTTTCTGTTCTTGGATCAGGAGGCTGGTTACTCTGATTGGAAGTTGTGCATTGGTTCCTGTCCACTCAGGGCTAATTCTGCCACACTTAGATTCAGGGTTCAAGGCAGGTTCCTACTTGCTTTGTCTGCTTCTTGCCACACTGATTGACTGTCGCAGATTGAGAGTTCAAATGTGTTTGTAGGAATGTGTTTTTATGTCTTTATAACCTTTAAAATCACATAGTCACTATGTGACATTAGAACTCTTTATTTATTGCATGCTAAAGGAACTCTGCACTTCTCCCTTTAATTCGGTATTCTGAAAGTGTGTGGGCCAATCCTAGTTCAGTCAGTGAGAGAGGTCCACCAGTACTTAAAGTGCAGATTGCTTCACCAAGGGTAAGAGATAAGAGTGGAGGAATGGTATTAGGAAAGAAAAGCATATTAGATGTTAAGGTTATTTTTAACTTGTCTGTATATCTTGAAAACAAAGTTGTTTTTTTTTTTTTAATGTATTTATTTCTCTTTTAATTTTAGAGTTTTCTTCATAGAGAAATTCAGATTTTCTTCCCAGTCAGCAAGTGCAATTAACAGGTATTTGGTGGCATTCTGTCAGTTCCTGTTGCATGTGGTAGATGGGGGTGTTCACAAGCAGAGGCTGTGCATGAGAGACCACAGCCTCCCTTTCGCTGCAGACTCCAGTCCCAGGGGCCTGGCTTTGCATTTAAGGGAAAACCCCAAAAGAATTCTCAGACTGATTTTTCTAATTCTATTTTCTTGTCGTCATTTTAGAAGAGTGCTAAATTAACAAGTTAATTAAATTAAATTCACAAGGCTTGCTTAGTCTGGTGGTTTTGAAGGATCTGTGCTGCATTCTATTAATTTCTTGTGTTCTCTGCTCAGTGTTGTGTATATCATATCAGCTCCCATGTCCCCAATATTTGGACTCCTGGTGGATAAAACTGGGAAGAACATCATCTGGGTCCTGTGTGCAGTAGCTACCACCCTTGTGTCCCACATGATGCTGGCCTTCACCTTTTGGAACCCATGGATTGCTATGGTAACGTTTAGGGGGATGATCAGGGCTTCAAGTCCCAAGTTCATGTTCGTTGTGCCCAGCAAACCCAGCTGGCAGTGCTGAGGGGGAAGTGACTTGATGTTAATTTTGACAAAGTAAATTTTTTTTTTAAAGGATTAGTGTATAAGGTCAGTTTTTCATTTGGATTATTTAAAATAGGGAACCTTCAAACCTGAAGTAGAATTTGGAATAAAATCATCTCATGACTGGAAAGCTAATTACTTCCATTTATTTTTCTGAACTTAATTAAATCATTTCAATAAAAGTGATGAGTCTTTTGGCCCACTGTCCACTCTTTTGCCTTCGACTCTTAGTGTGTTCAAAGGTGGCAGCGAGGCCATGAGGTTTATGTCTTCCTTGTCAGTTTTCACAGTAGTCTGGAGTTCTGTCTCTTAGCTGTTTGTACAGAAGCATCTGGAGCGTAAGTGTTTACGGTGAGCAGTTCCACAGAAGTCTTCCTAGAAGGACAGCCGGGCCCAGGCGGAGGAGTGCTGCCCTAGAGACCTTGCACAGGCTTTGAGCGTCTCATGTTACCATGCTCAGGGATTTTCCCGTCTTTTGTAACTGCACCAGCAGTGCATGGAGGGGTCTATTCATTGTCCCTGCTAGTGTTGGGTGTCGGCATTATTTTTATATTTACGAGTCTGATGGGTATATGTAACACTTAATTTATGTTCAAATCAAACTTTTTTCTCTTTTTAAAACTTAAGACATACTCTTGCTATATCCATCTAAAGTTCCCTCCAGACTGTGGCTTAGACTAGCCTTGCACGCACGGTTCCACATCTGCAAGCATGGTGCCACCTTGTTTGACAGGTTCTTGTTTTGATTGTGGAAAGGCATTGTCACTCGGTGTGTGGCAGGTGGTGGTGGCGGCGGGTGGGTCCCTGCTCTGCTCTTCAGCTCAGAACTGGCCCTCCAAGGGCAGCAGTAGGGTTATGGCACTCTGCCTCCTTGATTACTTCATCTGTAATTGAGGAAAATCAGGTTGCCTTAAACTTGAGTAAGAACTTTTTGCAAATTACCTGTGCCCAAATTACAGTGGGCTCAGGCAGTTTATATCACAAGAGTAAATAGTTAAGATGGTGGAGAGTACCAACAGAAGCCCAAGACTTTCTTATGTATTTCAAGTTTTAGTCTAATTACAGTAAAATATATTTACGTTTTGATTTAGCTTCTATCACTTTTCCTAATCTTTACTAAAATCACCTGTCACCTGATGCATACCGTACCATTCTGCTTTCCTGTCTAGTGTCTCCTGGGACTCTCCTACTCATTGCTTGCCTGTGCGTTGTGGCCAATGGTGGCATTTATAGTTCCTGAACACCAGCTGGGAACTGCATACGGATTGTAAGTATTGCATTTTCACCAGGTATCATGCATGTTGCCTTCTGTTGTATCAGTTATTATAATACCCCACGTGTCCTGACTGTAGTGTACTCAGTTTCTGGACAGTGCTGAACCTGCAGATGACTAGAAACATCAGTTCATCCATTTCTAAGTAACTATAAGTGGTTCTGGTCGCTTTCCCTAATTGTGATCTGAAGAAGACAGCCCAATGAGGAGGGTTCATTTTAGGTCCTGGTTCTAGAGACTTCAGTCCATAATTCTTGGCTCTATTGATTCTGGGCTTGTGGTGAGGCAGATTCCTGACAGCAGCCAGGAAGTAGGCATTTACACACACACACCCCACACCCTCCTACCCCTGTACCTGCCCTGAGGCATTTCTTCCATTCCTCCTCTATTACTCAAGGTTCTTTAGAGTAACAGAATTCATAGAACGCATCTCTCTCTACCAATAGAAAGATATTTATTGGAATGACTTACAGGCTGCATCAATGGCTGTCTGTGAATGGAAAGTTCAAGAATCCAGTAGTTATTCAGTCTATGAGGCTGGAAGTCTCAGCTGGTCTTTAATATACTCTGGACTCCTGAAGATATAGGCTCTAATGCCAGGGAAGGAATAGACTGTTAGGGAGCAGAGCCTAAGCAGGCAGAGAGCAAATGCCTCCTTCTTCCATGCCCTTATATAGGCTTTCAGCAGATCCTCAAAGATCTGGATTAAAGTGGGTCTTCTCAACTCAAAGATTATGAAGATCATCCCACTTCAAGTTAAGCAAAAATCCCTCATGCTATGCCCTTTATTTTGGGGCTTTAGTTCCAGATGTGGTCAAGTTGACAAACAAGAAGAGCTATCACACAGCCCTTTTATTCTCTGCAGGCTTCTATTCTGTGGGTGGTGCTTGCCCATATCCAAGTCTTCCCCACTGAGGTCATTCCTCTAGACACAGAATAGTACTTTCCTGTTAGAAGTTTCTTAGTCCAGTCACATGTAGTTACACTTGGCCATCCAATGAGGTAAGCCCCTAGCAAGACAGCTGGAGTAAGCGAAACCCTAGGAGGCAATTGCATACATAATCACTCCTCTCCGTCTGTGCAGTCTCAGTGGGAGGGCAATCCATATTCCAGGCCCCCAGAGGCAAAGAGGGGCAGCTGTTCCTGTGACCCTGTGCAGGTAGCTCTCCTTATCATTCATCAGTAGGCATTTCATACTTCACATGCCTAGAAACCAATGGTCTAGAGGCAGAAACAGTCCAGGATAAACCTTAAATCTTCGGGATGTGGGAGGATGTGCACACCTTTAATCCTAGCACTCTAAAGTCAGAGCCAGGTTGATCTTTCTGAGTTTGGGGCAAACCTGGTGTATAAAGTGAGTTCCAGGACAGCCAGGGCTGCATAGTTTCCTTGTCTTAGAAAACTAAAATCTACACATGTGCTCTCTGGTTGAAAGTCTTTTATAACAACAGTAGTGTGTGGTTTATGGTGCTAATATTAATAACAGAGTGAGTCTGCACATGAGGTCTTAAGAATGACATGTTATTTTATCCTGAAATCCTAGCATGCAGTCCATTCAGAACCTCGGGCTGGCTGTCATTTCCATCCTTGCTGGCATGATACTGGATACTCGGGGATACTTGCTTTTGGAGGTTTTCTTCATTGCCTGTGTTTCCTGTGAGTGTGCCATGTGGCAGCATTTGATTTCTTATAATATAGAGTAATATGTCCATATTTTTACAGTTATGTTTTGCCATATCATTTAACTAAGCTAGACAGTGTGCCTCAGCAAGTGAGGGCAGAAAGCCAGCCTCTGCTTTCTGGGCTCTGCAGGGAAGCTGGCTCTGCATGGAACTTAAGGGCGAAATTTTGATTGCTTCATTTGTAAAGGCACATGGTGTCTTCAGATGAGAATTCCCTGTGGAGCTTCTTCTGGGAAATGACAAACTGGCTAGGAGCTGCCAGGAGTTCTGGGGGAGCAGGGATAAAGGAGGGAGGCGTGTGTGTGTGTGTGTGTGTGTGTGTGTGTGTGTGTGTGTGTGTGTGACAGAGACAGAGACAAACAGACAGAAAGGGACAGAGACTCTCTATAGGCCAAGCATTCAAACACCTGAGTCTCTGGAGGCCATAGCTATTCAAAGCACTGCACCAAGGAAGAGGAATTTGGTTTCGACGTAGTTTTGATTACATAGGCATCATTTACAAGCGAACCTTGTGTTTTTCAGCATCACTTCTGGCTGTGGTCTGTCTGTATTTGGTGAATCGTGCCCGAGGTAAGCTCTCTCAGGAGTTCTGCTTCATCTCTGGTGGATCTTCTTGAGGACCAGTGTTTTATTTAGTTTGTGTTAGTGATTTCCATGTTTATAACCAAACATTCTGAACCTTCACTTCTATCAAAATTGCTCTTCTGCTTTTTCATCTCTAGTAAGATCAGTGTTTCATAATATAAAATTTCAGGTGTATATCAACAAAAACACCTAAGCCCCTCATATAGTCTTAATTTCTAAAAAATAGAAAGTAAATTAATTTTTACTTTAAGCTTCAACATCTTTGGTTTATAATTAGCACTAACAGATTCTTGACTAATATACACTAGTACGTTTAGTGTATTTTTTAATAAGAATTTGATGTTGTCTTTATTAACCTTTCTAATTGCTTGTCTCTAAAGGGCATGACATATTAAAAGAATAATTTTAGATTTCTTTTAATTTTTCTTAATTTTCAATGATACATTTAACATAGTATTTCAGTTAAAAAACCTGAAGCAACACATACAAACTTAAATAAATATACAAAGCTAAAATTAAAGTATGACTATATATTTTTCTGTTTTCTCTTTATAACCTTTTATGTAAGTATTTGTGTATTTGTGATTTGATTTTAATTACTCATTTGCATTTCAGGCGGGAATCTAAATTATTCTGCAAAGCAGAGGGAACAGTTAAAACTTTCTCATACCGAGTGAGTATAAAAAGGGGGGAAACTGAGTCTTGGAAATCTTAACTGATGCATTTTATTTCAAGTTAGGTTTGGACTTTAAAAGATATTAGTTGTCTTGTTGCTTTTTAAGAGCTAACAGCTCTGGAAATAGCACTACAAAAGTCTTACTTATTATTTCAGAAAATTTAAGACAAATATCAAAGCTGAAATGCAAGAATGAAAAGAAGTATGCTTGTTGGCTTCTGTGTGGTGCAAGCTATAGGACCCGAGTTTAGCCTCACCTGGCCCAGGTGCTAGCGCACGCAGGGCTAGTCCCAAACTCACACTGGGTGCCAGATATTGTAGAATTATTTATTTGTAATATATTATATAAAGGATTAATATTTACTAAGGGGTATATAAATATTTATGATATAAATTGAACTTTAAGACAATTTTTGGAGAGTGGAGCTGTCTTAGGCTGGATGGTTGATCTGCTCCCTGGGAATGCAGGAACAGGGAGGAAGGTCAGTGTGCCCCGGGTCTCAGTAGGGTCTGGCCATGCCCCATTCAAGGGCTTGATACTCCAGAGATAGCTCTCTAAGCTTCCCCAAATAATGCCTAAATTCCACTACAGGTGAGGCCTTGCCCTACGCCCTGTGCTGGGCCCTGCTGTCCCACAGTGCACTGGAATGCACCAATTATCAATCACTATAGTGCCTCACAGATATGTCCACAGGCCAGTCTCATCTAGGCAGTTCATTATAGTTTATTTAAATAGCACATGTATTACATTCTGTTGCTGGGCTATGTCCAGTGACATCCTAATATCAGTATGCAATTCACTTTATTCAGATCCCTTCATAACAGATTAAAGAGTTTAGCCACTAAACTTATGACTTAAAGAGTTATTTGTTAATATACCTATCATCTGACATTAAGTTTTGTGACTTGAATAAGTCAAAGTCTGGTATAACAACCTGTGTTTTTTAAAGCAGGGTGGTGCTCTTGTTTTTCATGATTAAAAAAAAAAAAAAAAGTTGGAAATGAAAGGTTACAGAGCTGGCTTAGTATTAAGTGTATGGTAAGAGGTCAGTCCGTGGTCCGTGTCTTCCCCTTTCTACTTCAGGCACCTTCAGATTCGTTTGCACCCCTCAACAAAATAAAAATGATAATGTTTTATACTATGTTTCTTACAAAGTTATAGTTGTCATTTTGAAAATTGCATGGAGCTCCCCACCTCCCTTTCCCCCAGCTGCTCTTTGGTAATTTTTTCTTGTGTTATGTTTTGCAGATGAGACCCTGAAATGACTGACTTGAGAATGGGCAGCATGCACCATGATTGGAAACCTTCATGAAGAGTATTTCTTTTTTTTTTTTCTTAAAAAAGAGTCATTTAGAAAAAATATTAGAGAGGAAAATGTATTTATATTTCAAATATACCTACTAAAAGTGTGTCCATTTAGACTATTTTAGCCTGTGGTTTTTATAACATGTGTTACTAAGGAATTTTAATCAGCAGTGAACAGTTTAGAAAATTGGTCTGGAACATTCAGAAAGCTTTAGAAGGACCAACCATAATGGTCTGCATATTCTATTGGGGTAGATTTTAGTACATGCATCCTCAGGATGAGCCTTCTCTATGTATTACAACAAGAAAAAGAAAAGAGGAAAACCCCACAAAATATGAGGGAATGGTATAGAAAGAAGTTACATACAGAATAAATGATGACATTTTAACAGGCACTCACTGGTCCTAAGAGAATGGTATGCAACTGCTTCGTGTTCTCCACTAGGACACTTTGAGTGTCATTAATGATGACTGCTGCGCAGAAAACCTTTGGAGTTTTTGTTTGTTTGTTTGTTTGTTTTTCCTGTCAGGGACATAATCAGTACAAACTCTCTGAAGAGTTTTTTTCCCCTTAAAGACAACAAAAGTATCCTTTAGTTTATGATGTCCACCTGTGTACATGGGTACAGAAGAGTGGTACAAAAGTACTTTATGTCTTCCTTATATTTTTAAAACATTTCAATACTGACTTCAATTTTCCTGTGGAAGATAGTCTCCAGAAACCAAAGCTGCAATATGAAATGGCCTAGGTACTGTCTCATTGAATAATTACAGGTGTAGGGTCTGTGTGGCATACAGAATTGTATGCTTAGAGCTTTGTCATTAAGGGGCTGGAGAGGGCAACTCAAAGTCATCTGTTACTCCAGCTCCAAGGGATCTCATACCTTCTGGCCTCCTCCTCAGGTTCTTGCATACTCATATGAGAGCACATGTGTGTGTGTGTTTGTGCAGACACAAATATAATAATAATAATGAATCTTTTAAAAGGTGCATCAACTATGAAAATGTGATCCTTTTCTTTCTGACCTCTCATTTATTATGCATGCCATTATTCGCTTGTTAGTGCAGAGGCTTTGATTGCATATGGCTGTTGTAGCATATGTCAAGTATGAAGTTGCCCTTGTTGCACGTGCTGGCTGGCTCCTGTGTTGTCCTTTTCACTGTATTTACACACAAGCTGTGGGGAGCCTTGGCATGTTTATAAATGAGTTGTGTGCCTGCCCTTCTCACAGGCTTTGCCCACTGCTGTTTCTTTCTCTTAGACTGTGTTCTCTAGTGTACAACCTGGTTTCACCTGATTTAAACAAAAGCCTCAGTTCTAAGCCCAGAACCATTCTTCCATACAAAAAATCCTGCAGACCACTCAGGCCATGTACAACCCATGATGCCTATGAATTTTGAAAACCTTGTACTTGGCCTTTTTAGCTTCACCTCAATTTGTGGCAGTGGGTTTGGGGTGGTACATTTTTGTCCTTAGATTGTCAGCTCCATGAGAGCAGGGACATTGTCTGGTTTATTAGTGAATGTATCCACAGTGCCTAGCACAATGTATATACAAAACTTTCCTTTTTTAAAATGATGTGTAAAATAAAAAGTAATTGGAATAACCTGCTTGGAGGATAAATGGCAATTCAAATAAAAAAACCAAGAAGGGCTGGTGGGCTGCAGGCATTCTGGTTTAGAAATCTTATAAAATGTACCCTAAGGAAACCATTGCACAATGCAAGACAATATCTCCCTTCTAGGTTTTATGATGGCCTGAGGGGGTCATTCACATACGTAGTGTTGTTTTGTAGTTTTGCAGTGCTGGAGGTGAACCTAGGCAGGGCTTTGCCTGTATTAGCCTGGTGCGATTACCACAGAGGAACAGCCCCAAGTCACAAGCTCTGGGAAGTGCATTCTCTGGGGGTTAGAGACAGCTCATAGGCAGACTTTGTCCCCTTGTGGTACTGGCAAGGACACTGAGTTCAGAAGACACCAAGGACTGCTTAAGTCTGCCCCCAGGCTGGTTATAAGCGCTGGAGTGTGTGTTTAGACTCTTACATTGTACTCATTTGCCAAAACTAAACAAAAGTGAGCGTTTTCACGGAAGGTGCAACACATGACTACTCACCCCAGAAGGGGAGCCCACTACCGACCAAAGCATCAATCACACCAAGTCCAACTTGGTAAGCCAATGGGTCCTCCTCCTCTTCCTCCTCCTCTTTTTTGAGATAAGGTTTTGCTTTGTATCCTTGACTAGCTTGGAACTTGCTACGTGGACTGTATTGGGCCCTAATTCATAGATTTCTTCTGGGATTAAAGGTGTTATGCCATCACAGTCCAAGAACCAATGGGTTTTTATTGGTGTTCCAGGACCTGCACAGATTCAGACCTGATGAGGGAATGTGGTCATCAGCTCCCACTCCTACCCAACAAACTCTGCAGGTGGTACCTGCTGGCAAAGGAGAAAATTAGTTTTCTCTGGTGGAGTCTCTCTGGGTGTATATTAACCACACTTCATTTGTCAGCACAGACTGAACTCATCAGTAGTTTGTAGGCTTTTCGTTTGATTTTGTTTTGTTTAGATACCCTGCCTTATTGGTCTTTTGCTTGTATATTTTGGTTTCTGTGCCTCCCCCCCCCACTTCCCCCCTTTCCTTTTTTCATTTGTTTGTGTGAGAGTGCCATGAACCACCAAACTAGATAGCACCATGCTAGCAAGAAAGGCTTATTGGGCACCAAACCATCCAGGGATAGGGTAACTTGGGGTGGAGTCTTCTGGTAATATAGTAACTCCAGCTTTCCTAGACAGAAAGTCCAGTTCCTGAATCTCAGAAGCTCCTCTCCTGACAGGAATATTTCAAAAGAAATATACAACAGCGTGTTTAAGGTAGAATTTTAAGTGCCGACTCAGTGGTTTTGTAGGAACCATACTCATGGGGAGTGATGCAGATGGTGGTGTTTGGATTCTGCCATTTCTATAAATAAACACCAATGTCTCTGGGGGATTACTTCCTGGCTCATGTTTTCCAATTTTATTTGTTATTATTGTTTACAAAAAATATGTGAAGAAAAGTTTTAAAACCACAAAGAACACAGTCACTGTTAAGAGTGTGTCATATTGTTTGAAGAAGGTAAACTTCCTAAAACCACTTTGGGGGATTTCAACAGCACTAAGAGTTAGAATTGCATTGGTGGGAAGAGAATTTCATGAGTAAGCATATCCTTGCAATCTGCATAAGTGACACCAGGGTAAAGTGAAACAATCCATTTATATGTGGGCAAGGTGAAATAATGCATGGCTATGGAGGCAAAGTGAAATCATTGATGAATGATGAGGTAAAGTGAAATAAAGCATGTACATGGGGGTTAGGGTGAGGGTTAGGTGAAATAATGCATGTATTTCTTGGTCCTGGTATGCAGTGGAAGCTAAGAACCTCTCCAACTTGTAAGCTGATGATGATTCTAGAATGTGTTGCCTGTAGCTACAGATACCTTAACACCTTTTGGTGTTCATGATGTTCCCTGGGGGATCTCTGACATAGGATCTGAATAGTGATTTGCTGCTGTGAGGCTGAGGAGGAAAGTTCTGGGCTTTTATAAGCAATCCCAGAGTCCCCACATCAAGCTGACAGCCTATTTCTCTAGAGTAGTGGTTGAGCATATGACCAAGCACTCCTGTGTACACACCTATAGTTGCTCTTCATCAGTATCATATTTTGGGACCTGCACAACCTTTTTTTTTTTTCTGGTTCTGGAATCTACCCTACTGACCAGTTATGACAGCAAACAAATTGGTTAGTGAAGCTGCAGGACATTTCCTTTGGGCCGGCTGTGTTGCAGGAGTCTGTCTTTTGAAGTGGGTTTGATGCATGTCTCCAAGGGGCTTTTTGTGCTTCTACTTCCTGAAAAATAAGATTGCTTCTGTTCCTTAATGCATTTCCATTTTTGAAGTTTCATTCTGAATTGAATTTGAGAAGTAGGGCTTTGCTGTGTAGCCTTGGCTGGCCTGGAACTTTTAGTAGTATTTTTATCTACCTTTCCAAGTGCTGGGGATGCAGGCCAGAGCCACCATACCTGACTTACATTTTTTTTTTTTTGACATGTAAAAAGTGTCTGTATTTATAGGGCATCATATGATGTTTTAATACTTGTATGTTCAAATTAGAACTGTCTTAGGGTTCCCATTGTTGTAATCAACAACATGGCCCAAAGCAATTCATGGGGAAAGGGTGTATTTCATCGTACAGTTGGTAGCTCACCATCCAGAGATGTCAGGGCAGGAACTCATGCAGAGGCCATGGAAGAACACTCCTTACTGGCTCGCTCCTCATGGCTTCTTGCTCAACCTGCTGTCTGTTGGCATCCAGGTCCACCAGTTCAGGAGGTGGCACTGACTGAAGTGAACTGGGCCCTCCCACATCAACCCTCAATCAGTAAAATGCATCACAGGAACATTCACAGGCCAATCAATTGGAGTCATTTTTCTCAATCAAAATTTCTTCCAAAATGACACTAGCTTGTCATAGTGGAAATAAAATTAGCTAATACAAAATTGAAATGTTATCATTAAGTATAATTTCTTTCAGCTGAAAATACTGAAAATCTATTTAGTTCACATTTGTTTGTCATTTATCTAATTTATTGAGACTTGAGTCTTACATGTAGCCATGGTTGGCCTGAAACTCACTATTGTAGACCAATCTGACCTCAAACTCCGAAGGATTTACCTCCCTCTACATCCTGAGTGCTGGAATTAAAGGCACATGACAGCATTGCTGGATCATTTTAGTTAAGATACACAGTACACGACTGTTACAGCTACTCTGTTATACATGGACTTTTGTGCCATCAATCATGGGATCATTGAACAGAGGCTTTTTACTAGAGTTGGTGATTCAGGGATCTGGAAGACATGGGCTGTCTTGCTCAGTGAATGGTGGTCCTGGGGACAGGTCAGCAGTTCATAGACCATTATCACCGAACATTGTCTATGAACTAAGGGTTTAGAGAACCTAGAAGTGCCAAGATTTCCAAACTGGGTGGTCAATGAACCTCATTGTATAGGAGAGGTTGACTGGTTCATTTATGTGGAGAAGGGGCAGTAAGGGTGGTCAGGAGAGGTAGGCCAGATGTTAAAGCTAAGCAATCCAGTGAGGTAGTGCAAGCAGTGGAAGATGCAAGGGAAAGTTTGGGTTGAAAGGGTTGGTGCAAGGCAGATGGCCGAAGACCTCTTCCCCATGAGAAGACTTAAAAGGATTGTCAAGACTGAATTTGCATTTTAGGACATCTAGAAGCAATAGGAAGGGGATGAACTGTTAGAGGGAACACATTTGGAGGCAGGAGAATGGCTAATAGGCTGTGGAGGCAGGAGAATGATTAGCAGGCTGGAGCAAGTATCCCGGAGAGATGATAGCACGTGAACTTCATCAGTGGCAGGATGGAACGGAGAGAGATTCTGACGGTGGTTGGGAGGTCAGTGAAAGTGTTGCCATTTGGGGAGGTGAAGTTGGGAAGAAAGTTGGGAAATGAGGGTCACTTCCAGATTTCTGGCTTGGATAGCAGGTGCTGTCCTGTGGCCAATGAGATCACAGGATGGAAGGCATCCTGCAGTTTGGAAGGCAAATGAGTTCTCGACTGGCTTTGTGGAGCTTGAAGTAAGTATCCAAGACACTTAAAGTAGTTATCACTTTGAGTGGACATGGATGGGCAGGGTTCTGAATGGGGCATCAGGGAGGCAGTGAACTGATCCAGTAAGGTCAAGATGAGTAGAGGGGTCAGAAGGCCCCAGTCCTAAGGGTACACTCTCTTCCTCCTGCAGGAGGTTAGAAAACAGGAAGCAGAACAATCTATAGAAACCAAAGAGAGCTAGCTGAAGCGAGTAGGTAGGAAAAACAGCACAGAAATGTCAAACACCGGGGCCTATGGGGTTCGCTCATTGTAACTGGCGGTCATTAGTGTGTCGTTGAAGCAGTTAAGAAATGAGAAGCAGGGATAGGCGGCAGCAGCAGCCAGGGAGAATGATGTAGATTATGAAATCAGGGTAGAATTGCAACAGAAAATGTAGCCCACCCTTGTAAGAAAAGAGGCTATAAAAAGGAAGCCATAAGGAGCCTTCAGTGTGCCTGCACTGCCTAATGGGCTCGTGCTTTACAAAGGTCTCTTTCCTAATGTGTCTTCTGCTTACAGAGTGGAGCATTCTCAGACTCTGCAATTCTTTAATTTTCTTGAAGTGGCACTTTTTGCTCTGTGTTGGTGATTTAAGCACTATAAAAATGCTCAGCTACAGCCTGCATCGAGAATGTAAGTTCTGCTTCTTCACATGGAATTTTTCATGAAGCCATTATCTTTGAAGTAGTTTCATACTTTAACAACAACAAGCCCATAACAAACCCAAAAGCTGGGAAATTTAAACCCTTATGAGATTTAGTTCGTTTATAAGAAAGTAAAAGTTGAGAATACACAAGCTTATACACTCAGGTTATACCTAATTGCAAGTCATTTTTTCCCCAAGAATTTCCACTTATTATTGTTTTTGGAATATAGACTTCAAAAAAAAAAAAGTGAGAATGTGCAAGTAGTTTGTATTCTGGATTTTTTCAGTTGAAATTGGTGGGTGTTATGGTTTGAATCTTAAATGTCCCCTCCCCCACAGGCTAATGTGAGTGCTCTGTCCCTAACTGATGCATTATTTTGAGAGGTTCTAGAAACTTGGAGCAATAGGATATAGCTGGAGAAGGTAGGTCACTGGTTGGGACAGGAGGGGCATGGTTTTTGGAGGCTCTATTACCCCTGATCACTATTGGTCTCACTTTTTGCGTCCTGGCTGGCTGTGACATGAACGTGTATGTCCCAGTATGCTCTTCCCATCACACAGGTCAGGACCAGTCCTCGGGGGTCCAACATCCCCTTCTGGCCCCCACAAGCACTGTATCCCTATGGGGCACAGACATATATGTAGTTAAAACATCCATAAAAAATAGAAACAAGGAGACTTACAACTTGTGAATTTTGTAGGCCTACATTAATAAAATGGATTGGGCAGTTATTTTATAAAAGTACATATGCTGTATATTCATCCATTCTGCAAGGATTATTGAGTCTCCCCATGGTCAAGGTTTTGCTAGATTCCGTAGGCAGGAACTAAAATTGAGTGATGCCTCTGGTAGTTGGTAGGGGTGAGGATGAGCAGAGAAAGGAGAGCCCTGTTGATGTAACCAACATAACCAGGGGACGCTTTGGGGAGAAATGGCCCCTGAGCTCTTTGCTGACACCAGTTCTATTCTATTAGACTCACATAACAACCATGACTTCTTTCTACAAACTATTCATGTATTTGGTATTTCTATGCTGGCTCACCCAGTGGCAACTCCAACCCCTGTCTTCCTGTCCAGAACTATAGTTTATTCCAGGTCTTCTGTTCATTTTTTTCACTCCCTCCTCAGAGATGCTATTTACTGGTGTGGTTTTAAATATTTGCATACACGGGTAATTTCAAGCACAGGACTTGAGTCTGTGTAGCCTTGTCCTCCATCATGCTTTTCATCCTGAGGTCTCACTCTGTTTACACAGAGGTGGTCTAAGTCTGAACTCTCCCCTACAAGCCCAGTTCTGTTCCGTCCTCCCATCCGGCCTCCCTTAGCACTACAGAGTGTCTATTTTCTGCTGGTTGTTGCTTATATTTCTGTTTCCCCAGAGAGAGTCCCATATATCATAGGGTGGCTTTGAACTCATAATATAGCTGAAGATGACCCTGAGCTTGGGATCCTCCTGCCTCTACCTCCTAAGCGAAGCACTAGGATTACAGGCATATGCCCAGTTTATGTGGTGTTGAGGTGACCCAGGTTGTCCTGCATAGTAGATAAATAGCCAACCAACTAAGCCACACCTCTAGTAATTCCTATGATACTTGAAACTCAAAGTCATTTTTGCTGTTTTTATTCCCACAATATTGAAGACACTGTTTTATTTCTTTTTAGTTGTTCACAGTGTGTTTAATTTTTTTTTAATTCCATCAAATACCACTTTGGTTCTGGCCATTGTCTGGGTGCTTAGATCCCTGATGTGGTCCTGATAGCCGTCATTTTTCTGCTCTTTGATTTCAGCACTCCCTTGCTTCCTCTCTGCTCTGGTTGTAATGTTACTAGGTAGCTGTGTCCTACGGCTTGAAAACAAAGTCTTGAGAAAAGTAAAGAGATCCAGCATGAGAAAGAGACCTGCATCAGCCCCAAGGTTGTAGTCAGCACTCAGGAGTGCTGCGTAGTCAGAAGTTTGCTGACCTGTCCAGGCCCACACTCTGGAGGAATCTTTTCCACCCTTGGTCCTACAGCTGCTTAGTCCCAAATAATCACACAAAGGCTTATATTATTCACAAACTGTTTGGCCTATGGCTCAGGCTCATTACCAACTAGCTCTTACAACTTAACTCAGCCTATTTTTGTTAATGTAGGTATTGCCATGTGGCTCCTGGCTTTACCCATGTCCCATTACATCCTGCAGGTCTCTGACTCAGCCCTTCTTCTTCACCTCTGCTTGGATTTCCTGCCTGCCTCTAAGCTGCCTTGCCATAGACCAAAAAAGTTTCTTTATTAACAAATGTTAATAAAGTATATTGACCATGTACAGAAAGACATCCCACATCAGTACTGCCAGGGCAGGTGGAAAAATTGGAGTCTGGTCTGTGGGAAGGGGAAATTTAGACATTTGGAGAAGGTTCTCTACTTTACATTGTGTGTGTGTGTGTGTGTGTGTGTGTGTGTGTGTGTGTGCGCGCGC
This sequence comes from Sigmodon hispidus, assembly GCA_004025045.1. Lineage (NCBI taxonomy): Eukaryota > Metazoa > Chordata > Mammalia > Rodentia > Cricetidae > Sigmodon > Sigmodon hispidus. The sequence goes on along the minus strand of PVIH01013598.1, from coordinate 40,234 downwards.
GTTCGCGCGCACGCCTGTGTTATGACACATATATGTAAATATGTGGAGATCAGAGGACAACCTCAGCTATTGGTCCTCACTGTCCATCTTATTTTTCATAGGCTGTTTTGTTACTGTTTGTGCCTGTTAGGATTGTCACTGCTTTGAAGAGACACCCTGACCACAGCAACTCTCATAAAGGAAAAACATTTAGTTGGGGTAGCTTCAATTTTCAGAGGCTTAGTCCATTATCATCATAGTGTGGCATGGTGACATGCAGGCAGACATGGTTCTGGAGAAGAAGCCAAGTGTCCTACATCTTGACTTGCAGACAACAGGAAGTGGTCTGTCTCATTGGGCGTGGCTTGAGCATAGATGAAACCTCAAAGCCTGCCCCCACAATGACGCACTTCCTCCAACAAAACCACATCTACTCAACAAGGCCATACCTAATAGTGCCACTCCCTTTGGGGGTCATTTTCTTTCGAACCCCCACATTGTATATGACAGGCTCTCTGGTCTTTGATCTCTGGGGATTCTCTGCCTACAGTCTTGCCACAGGAGTGTTGGGATTACAGGTGTGTGCTAAGACCTCTCTCTGCCTTTACATAGCTCTTGAAATCTGAACTCAGAGCCTCACAACTTGGGCAGCAAGTGTTTGACTCAGTGAGGCATATCGGAAGCCCCTTGAAAATACTGTTCTTAAATAAAGCTGGAAGTGCTTTGCAGGACAGCTTTGAAGGGAACAAAAACCACTCTAAGAGACCTGGCAGGGCTTTGGCTGGGACATTCTGTTTTCTCTAATTCATTTTAGTTCCTGGGCTGCTCGGTTAATTGTCACTAGGCTGCTCTGCTCAGGTGAAGTGGGTGGTTCCCCACACTGTGGGAAGTAATGCTTCTGCTGGCTTTGGAAGGCTCCACAGTTGCATTTCTGCCTGCTTGTCCAGCTATTTTTCAAACTTCCTGTTGAGCCAACCAGAAATCTCCTACAAATTGAATTTACTTATAATGATTCTGTTTTCTGTTGTTAGTTTTTTTGAGGGGGGCTTGGAAAAGTATTTGCATTAAAATCACATTTAGCTTTCATCACGTGCACAGCCTATTCTGGGCCCCTCTCTGCTGGGGTGCTCCTGCCTGTCCCCCTGAAATCCTGGGTGACATGGGTCTCCATTTGATAATTAAGAGCTGACATGACATCTTTGTAGCTGCCTCTACTGTTAATTAGTATTCACACATCTATGTTTTTACATTTTATTTCTCCTGTGGTTTATCACCTCCTGAAGGGCCAGGGTCATGTCATGATTAGCAGTCTTGGTGACCACAGAGTCGTTTCCATCCATTATAGCTCTAATTACAGTCTTTTGAACATGATACTTGCTGACTTTCAGTTTTATTTTTAACCTGTTCAAACAACCAGAAAGACTACAGAAGATGCTGAGGACCCCAGAGCTAATGGACTCGAGAGTTCTGCATTTCTCTGCAGAGGTGGGCACACTCAGGAAGGACATTTGGTCTTTTGGTTTCCTAGTGTAAGGGGATTTCACTAATCATAAAAGATGTGTAGAACATATGCTAAAGGATTTGCAGTTTCCTCACAATGGGAACAGACTGACTAGATTCTAGTATCTGAAGAAAAACCAAGAATGTGGTGTCAGCTAAGTTAGACATTTTTCATCACACAAGTAAGATAAATATGGATGCTCACACTTTACTGTTAAGTAGGTAAACAAGCAAACTTGGCAGAATCAAAACCAGCTTTTTTTTTTTTTTTGCCAGAGAGATAATGGCAGACAGGAGGCTCTACCAGGGCTTAACGGCAGGAAAACATTGCCTTGGGGTGTGATGTCCTTTTGAGATGAGGGCAGTCTGTGCTGTGGATCCTAGGGGAGGTTGAAAGGCTTGGGGACATTAGGTAGTAGCTTGCTATGATGTAGGATGACTCCAATCTTTTAGTGGGGACTGGTGCTCTAATTCTGCAGCGATGTGAGCATGTGTTACAATGTAAGTGGTGAGAATTGGAGCTGTTAGGTTTCCCTGTGTGCTGAACAAAGAAATTACTAATACTAGAGGGTGGGGGAGAGGGAAAGAAAGATAGGGAGGGAGGAAAGGAAGGAGGGAGGGAGGGAGGGAGGGAGAGGGAGAGGGAGAGGGAGAGGGAGAGGGAGAGAGAGAGAGAGAGAGAGAGAGAGAGAGAGAGAGAGAGAGAGAGAGGCTATGTGCAACATAATTAAACTGTTTGAAGCCTTCTCTGTTCTAGTAGAAACATTTGCCCGTGAAAACAGCTGACCTGATAATTAGAAGGCATCCTTGCCTGTTCATTAGACCAATTATCCTGAGAAATTCTTTGAAGCAACACTTAGTCTTGAGCTAATTATTGTGTGGCCTTGAAAGCAATAAACTGTACTTTCAGAATGAAACTTGATAACTCAAACATATGCACAGTTTATACAGACATTTCCCACAATTAGAGTAGTATTGTAAGGGGGTGGGGTTGGTTTTTATGAAAAGGGTTTGCTTATTTCTTCTTGGGGAGAGTATGATGAATTATTAGATTATTTTTTAGATCAAAAAGGTCACCGAAGGTTGTATTGTTTAAAGAAGAGAGGTTTTTTCTGAGTGTGCTTGTGTGCATATCAAAGTTATTTTTTTGAATGTTTTGGACCTTAAATCATTAAAAAATTAATTTACAGGAACAGTTGAAAGTGAAAGTAATGCATTATATATGTGTGTGGAATTATCAAAGAAGAAAACTAATGTTATATAAAATATGTAAACACTAAAAATCAGAGAATGGAAAGTGTGTGTGTTTTGTCATAAATGGAAACATCATGTTTGAATAAAGAGAAACATTGTTCAGGCAGACACCTGAGTCCGTACTGCATTCTATCTGGAAGAGCTTTTCCTGAATGGGCCACTGTTAAGCATGATAGAACAGAGAAGGTAGATTCCGTCATCTGTAATAACCAACTATGGAATCGAGCCAGCTGACCTACGGGGACAGGCTTGACTTGACACGTAGGGTCACATGCTTCAAGGGACCCTGCCTTGTGTGAAGCCTCCCTTCCATTATGATCAGTGTGGATGCCCTCCATCAGGGTGAATTTGCCAATAACCTAATGTGTTATGCTTGAGCTTCCTTACTGTGAACAGGCAAATGGCACCAGTCCTAGGGGCTACTGTGAGGCTTAGATGTATTGCCCTGCTACACCGTAAAGGCTTCACTTACTCATGACCTCAGCTTCTATCTACTGAGTGGCACTCTGCAGGGCCTGCTGTAGAGACTGGGGTTGGGGTTCAGGCGTGAGACAAGGTCCCTCTCCTGTTAGAACCTGTGTACCAACGGGATAAGACACATCAGAGATAAGTAAACAAACAAGTCTAGGTATTAATAAATCTTCCGCAGACAATAGGTCAGGGAAGGAAAAGGAATGACTGGGTTATGGGAAGAAGTCAGCATTAGCTGGAGGAGGGGTGAAGCAGAGACTTCTGAGATGCTGACTTTTGAGCTGAGGTCAGAATGACAAGATATCAGTGTTTACTCACAGTTGGATTGGTGGATCCCGCTGTGTTCTTATTTTCAAATATCTCACCATTTCTACAAAACCTTTTCTACCAGCACCCCTGAAGGAAGGGTTCCGCTTATCTCCTACTAACTACCCCCTGTTCTGTGTGCACTTCTTTCCATACTTCATCCTGGCAGTGCTGAGATCTGCCTAGCCTTAGGTGCCCCTTGCACACCACCAGTGGGATGCTCACCCTCCTTGTTCTGTCTTAGCTTCTGGAGGAGTTGGGCTCTGTTGTTGCCCCGTGACAAGAAGTACAGGATGGGATTAAGGCAGCTGCTCATGCTGACCAGAGGTCTACAGATCTTGTAGACCATGCTGGCTGTTGACAAGAGTTGACAGTCCTGTGGGTTCCAGAAGCGAATGACCAAGAAGAAGCATCGGGCAATGTGGAAAGGCACAAAACAGAGGGCAAAGAGGCTACACACCAGCAGGATGGTCCTAATAGATTTAGACCGGACCATGTCGCCTGTCTTTGGGAGAGTGTCTGCTGGATATGTCAGGCTCCGGAGCATCAAAGAATAGCACACCAGAATGATCAAAGAAGGAAAGACAAAACCAGACAATGTCAGAACCATACTGTAGGGAAAGAAATGATCAAAATTCTTTGGGCTTGTTGTGTCATAGCAGATCACCCGGCCATTTACATACGCTGTGTTGGAGAAGACCAGCGTGGGCAGCAGTTGAAGGACTACCAGGATCCAGGCGGCAGCAGCCGCTTGCCATGCATGCCGGCGAGACTGGTAGGAAAGTGAGCTCAGGGGGTGACACACGCCTAGGAAGCGGTGCACAGAGATGCAGGTTAGCAGCAGGATGCTGCTGTAAAGGTTGGTGTAGAACAGGAAACGCACCAGCTTGCACAGTGCCTCTCCAAAGAACCAGGTGTCGCCCACCGCATAGGTGATGATGAGGAAAGGCAGACTCAGTATGTAAAGCAGGTCGGCCACCATCAGGTTCATTAGATAGATGGTGGCACAGCTCCAGGGCTTGGTTTGGCAGCAGGAGAGCCATAAGACAGCCCCATTGAGGGCCAGCCCTAGGATGAAGATGAGGCTGTAGGTTAGCGGTAGGTAGACTTGCTTGTACCTTTCTGAGAAGTGGCAGGCACCTTTCTCCTTTGAGGCATTCAGGTCTAGCTTCTCCATCTCTAGGGAGGCTTCCTTTAAGATGTCCTCTATTTCTGCTTCTCCTTGGAGGAAACAAAGTGGACGGTTCAGCATCAGGACCTCAGCTGGGCGTGAGCATCCACTGACCTGGCATTCAGCTTTGTCTCCTAGCTCACAGTCCTTACTTTAGTGCAAGCAGCTCCAGGAGAAAGAAGAATTAAACCCAGTCTCACACTGAGCTCCAATGTCTGGGACTCAGGGTCCTTACATTGCCTTTTCTGGTCTCTGCCGTCATCAGAATGGTGGCAGGAGACTCAATAGCATAGTGGCTGGAAGATAGCATTGACATTTAAATGAGGTCTATGCCAGTTGCATGCCCCCCCACCCTGCCCCAGAACCCTTTGCATAGACTCAGGAACTCTCTTAAGGGAGATACTCCATCTGAGAGGGTGGTGTGCCCAGGGGTGATTTGATACTGGACACAATCTGGTGCTAGCCACATATGCCCCTGTGGGTCAGTGACCAGTGGGGTTTTGGGAGGATTAGGAAAAACACAAGTTTTGCCTATAGGCTCTGTGGGAGGATTTTGATTTGTATCTCTTTCAGGATTTATTAACTGCCTATTTGAATACTGAGGACAATTTGCTTATTAGCCACCTCAACCTCCTGAACATTTAAGAAAACAATTTTGAACTATGAAGCCAGGTGCAGTTTCTTCCTTATTGCTATCCAGGCTGGAGAGGGTGTGTGTGTGTGTGTGTGTGTGTGTGTGTGTGTGTGTGTGTGTGTGTGTGTGTGTGAGAGAGAGAGAGAGAGAGAGAGAGAGAGAGAGCACACGTGGAAGCCTGGAGGTTTCTGTCACTTTAGGTAAGTCAGTGTATGGCCAGCCAATTATCCTGGAGCCCAGAGGCTTGTCTAAATCCAAGACTTAACATCAGGCAGTTAACAGAGAGAGATGTAAAATAAGGAGTGGGATAAAGTCCATGTGATGATGTACACCTACATTCACATTAGAAGAGGGGCCTGGGCAAGAAGATCAGTTGAACCCCGGAGTCCATAGCCAAACTAAGCAATATAGCAAGACAAACAAAACTAAATGACAATGAAAAGTAAAACATAGCAAGAGAGAAAAGTTTAAGGTAGGTAATTTGATGGCTCAGTTGACTGTTGACGACTGTACTATACAGAGAGCTTGGTTCACAGTGAAAGCAAAATGGTTTAGGCTGAGGTGTGAGCCAGTGGGTAAAGGGCTTGCTGTGCAAGTGTGGAGATCTGAATTTGATCCCTAGATATTATAAACAAAAACCAGGAGATGTGGTACAATCCCAGGAGGACCCCTGGGGCTGACAAGCCAGTCTAGACTCCTTAGTGAGTTCCTGCCCAGTTGAAGATCTCATCTCTGTAAAAAATAAGGTAGAATGTCAAGTCACCTATGACTTTCAAGTTAACTTGTGGTCTCCACAAGCATTTGCAAAGGTATGCATCACACACACACACACACACACACACACACACACACACACACACACACACACACGATGAGGAGGACGCAGTCTTTGCTCTCCAGGATCTCACACTTTAGAAATAGACACAGCTAATTTTAAGATCTGAGACATGGTCACAAAAGTTGTGGAATCTTGGCAGGATATAGCCATTGAGGGGACTGTGAAGTCGCTTAACACAGGCAGCATTTGAGCTTTCGTGAGAGGAAGAATGAGCTTGCTGGGCAGAAGGTGAGCAGCATGGGGGCAGGATGAGGAACATTCCAGGACATGGAAAGTACAAAGGATACCACATGGCTGCGGATGGTAGAGTCTGCTCTGGGAATGGTGCCCGTGAGGAGGAAAGATTGATGAACTAAGGCTGGCGATGGTTCATCTTGGGTGTACATTTGACTGAAGGACAGCCAGAGAGCTGATAGGGCACTGTTTTAGTGTTCCCCGTGAGAGCGCTTCTAGAGGGGACTGCCATTGGAGTCAATGGGCTGATTAAGGAAGATCCTCCATCACCCAATATGGCATCATCCGATTGGTCGAGGACCCAGACAGGACAAAAAGACAGAGAAAAGGGAAACCCACCCTCTTCACTGGAGCTGGAAGTCCGATCTTTTGTTCCTGGGCATCAGAGCTCTAGGCTCTCTATCCTCTGGGCCTTTTTTGAGAGACCCCTAGTTCTCAGACATTTGTACACAGAGTGAGCCTGGCTACTAATCCCCAGTTCCAAGCTCCCAGAAGTCACACTGCCAGACATTTCAGACAGTGTGAGTCAACTCCTGGAATAATTCCTAGGCGATCTCTGCATCTTGTCAGTCCTGAGCATCTGGAAACCCCTTCTGACAGATACATTTGAAGAAGATATTGATAATGCCATAGGGTTGGACTTGGCGCTGGAAGTCTAGGATGGCTGTTGTAAGGTGAGTTATTTCTGCCCCAGGAAGCCAACCAGGATGGACACAGGCAGGGAGCTGACAGAAGGCACACCACTGAGGCAGGAGTCCCAGGCCTTGGGTATGAGGCACAAGTCTGAGGCAGAGTTGAGGCGTTCAGGTTCTTGAGTGTTGGGGACTGGCATGGTGAGGCCTGGGCCTTGGAGGCTCAGTAGAGATTGACTCCCAGGGTTGTGGGAAATGGAGGTTCTGTGTCTCAGGATGCCAACAGTTCACTGCTTCTCTGACTGGTTTTTAAAATCTATTGGACAACAAGAAAAAAGCTTTATGTTTGAAAGAGGAAAATAAGTGTAGTTTTTATTCATTTCCTTCCCTATAATCTTTCATGCTGAGGTGCTGGCAAATGCTTAGTTATTTCTAGGGAAGCTGTCCTCCCTGCTCAGTGTGGGCTCTCAATGGGAAGCCAAGACTCATTGCTGGCTCCAGCAGGCCGGCCTTTTTTACATGTTGGTAACCTTATGAATCAAGCGTTACCTTTGTTTTACTGATGAAAGTCAGAGACATTGCGGACCTGAATCTGGTAGGCAGCCTTCTGGATGGGTCACTGATGTGGCCCCATACCTCTTGGGTACCGTTTATAGTACTCAAAAAGCTGAGGCCAGAAGTTTGTGAGTTTGAGGCTAACAAAACCTACATACAGAACAAGTAAGAGGCCATTCTAAATTATGTGGCAAAGTTCTGCTTTAGATAATGCTAAGATGATGATGACAGTGATAATAAAAACACCAGATTCTCATTCACTCTTTTATGTAAAGATAAAAATTTAGATCTAAGAACTGATTTTAGGATTTTGCATTTTACCTGTGTCTGGAAAATATATTTTTGAGGTGACAAGGATTGAAGCCTGTTCAACATCACTGAGTTGTATCTCCAGGACTTCTCAACAAATGAAGCCATTTCATGGAGGCTCATAAATATTCCCAGGTGGTAATTGTTTATTTTTACTAATTTTTGTTTTCCAAAAGCTTATCTATTTATAATTCAATATATGATGCTTACCTGTTGCCACACTTACATATATATATTGTATATATCAATTTGATATTTATTTACAAAAATAATCACTAATTTAACATTATAATTATTTATTTTTATGATTTATTTTGAATGAGGGGTGTAGGTACAGTTAATTCTATGATAGATTAATGTAGCAAATGTTTTACTTGGAATTAATTTTGGTTCAAGCCCACTAGGTAATTTGGTGCTATTTTGTCAACTGACCACTAGATGGCAGTAAAGACCACAGACAGTTTTCAGCCTTCCCTCTTCACCCTTATGCAAAATATAACCTGAATTGGGGTTGGGCTTCTGTCCACAGCCTGGCAGCTGTTGAGAAGACACATTGAGAACTTCCACCTCCACCCCTGCCGCCCAAACTCCTACCAATCAACCCTTCACTTTATCACTGCATCCACAGGTACTATTACACAATGCTACAGTTAGCCAAGGGCAGCCCATTATCGTGGGTGACTTTTATACAGAATATTCTGGGAGATAAGACATTAGTCCCTTCATTGTCCAGCCAAGAGCCTAATGTTCTAAGGGGCTCAGTGCAATTGTGTATTGTGTGGCAGTAAATGCAGGGCAAGCTTGGACTTATTTTTACAAAATCAGATTTCAGGAAAACATTTTCTTATCTCCTTTCCTCCACCACAATTGCTCACTCCCCAAAACCAACCAAACAAAAAAATCCCACCAAGACTTGGAAATGAAATAATAAGTCAACCCCAAACTCACTGTATGTACTGCCTTCATTATGTATAAAAGAATCTGACCTCAAATCAGAAAAACAAGTCAAAGGAACACAGTAGTTTCTCTTTATCTTGGATTTTACTTTCTGAGATTACAGTTGTATGAATTCAGCTACATTCCAAAAATATAAAATGGAAAATTCCAGCATTACAAAATTCCGAACTTTTAAATTGTGTACCCTTCAGGGCAGCATGATAAATTCTGTTGATGAACTGTTGTGTCCAGGTCTAAACAGAGTGCATAAGTTACCTACTGCCTGTACTTGGTGGCCATTTAGGTCATCAAGTTTGGTGTCATAGTTCTAAAGTTCTCTTGCCAAAGTAACTCCCATTTTACTCAATAATGTCCCCAAAGTACACATTTTCATAATGTTACAATTGTTTTGTTCTGGTATCAGTTATTGCTACTAGTCACTTCATGGGCTTCATTTATGTTAAATTTCATCCTATGTAAATGTGTTTAGGAAGAAGCATAGTAAATGTAGGGGCCAGTATTGAAGACAGAATCAGGTCTCACTGGGTGTGTGCTGTATGCCCCTCACACTAAGGGAGTGGGGACAATTGAATGTATGGCTTTAGAAGATGATGAAGTAGTAGATCTGCATAGCACTCCATTGTCCACTTTTATAGTTTACTTGGAGTCTTCAGAGTGAAGTACTTATGCTAGCTTTTTAATAATTTTGCATTGTATTTTACAGTTATGGGCTCATGCTTGCTGGACCCTGATTCAACATCTGAGTTGTTCTGAAACGAGGGAACCTGAGGATATCTTTCTCACAAAGAAAGCAAATTGCATTCTGAAATAATTTTGAAGACTAATGCACTGAATACTTAATTTCAATAGTGAATTTGTGTAGTGGGTTTAGGGTTTTGTTTTCTGTTTACAAGGATGTGCCGTGACTGGCAGCTTGAAGTCATTGTAGACACGGGGATTAATGGGAAATGTATTGTCATAGCAAAGAAAGTTCTGGACTTACTATGCTCCGGAAAAACAAACATTATCCTCTTGTTGGTGCACTGTAGGAGTGAGTGATGCTGCTAAACTGAACTCTGAAGTCAGAAATTTTAGCTTCAGTGTAAGATATAAAAAACCAAAATGAAACCATAACAACAATGAAACTCAGTATTCTATGGTCCTTTAAGCTCTGTCTTTGTCTCTAAACTTAGAACTCTAAGAGATGAGGTCTAAGAAAAATGTTCTCCTTTCTTTTTTATTTAGCATTGAAGATCTGCTGTATATGAAGAAATAAAGATTGGTTTGGTGTAGGGCAAGAGAGGAAATCAGTTGTAGAGCTTGAGATAAATTTGTTCAAGGCCTCAGAGAGACAGGATTCTTTCCTCCATCCATCCTCACTTCAAGGTAGAGAGCATGTCTAGTAACTTGCAGCGTAAAAGATAATAGTATGGATACCCCAAGCTATCCAGTGGGAAGACTCTCTGTCAGGAAGAAGGCAAATAGTGTGTCTTAGCTTGGGTTGTCTGGGGAGCAGAGTCCTGGCTACACGGTTTACCATTTTGTTTTGAGGGGGCCAGAAAGCCATGAGGAAGAACACACCCACAGAGGGAGCCAATTTGAGGATCGAAGATATGTGTTAGTGTGGTGGTCCCCACAAAGGGCAACAGAGTGCCTGCCTCTAATGACTGTCCTCTGAGAATCTGAGCCAACTCTCCTGCTGGCTAGGGACAGGATGGCCTCTATGCTACCATCTCCTGCCTGTCAGGCCCACGCACCACAGCGACATTTGCACCATTCTTAACGTTTTTTAGGGAACTGAGTTCCTCTGATGGGCCCATGACAGCTGATGCAGGGAGTGTCCTGCTAATAAGAGGGTCCCTGGGGAGGGGACGCACAGTAAGAGAAAAGCTTTGGCTTTTGTCCCGAGACTTGTTTTTACAACCTTCCTTTGAGGTATTCTTCTCCTCACACATTATTTCTGCTTGGGAGAGGAAAGGCTTCTGTACACCCCAACCCAAATCTTCTGGTGTGAAGTGATGTTTCCAGCTTATTTCTTATTCTCTCGTCTGTCTCGTGACTATTGACAAATCAGATCTTTATGTTTTAGGTTAAAATCTTCCCAGTTATTCATGTCATAGTTTTTTCCTACTTTGTCTTCCTGACTTAATGGTATATACATCTCCATATTTTTTTTTTTTTGAGAAGTAAACATCGCTAATTTTGTTTTCTGACAGGATTTTGCCATATGGTCCAGGCTGACCTTGGACTGCCAATCCTCCTGCACACGGGTGAGGCTACACCCCCAGCCTTGTTCTTAGTGTAAATACAGAACAGCTTATTGTTTCTTCCTGCTCTGTGACTTTTGAGACCTCTATGTCCTTTGAGTTTTTGCTGCGTTAGCCTGGGAAAGCCTTTTCCCTTTAGGCACATTTGCTTTGCTCCTCCCAGCAGGTTGAGCATCTCTCTCAACTTTCCGTGTCTGCCTGTGTGCAGGAAAATCATGGCAATACGGTGGGACTTGCAATCTGAAGACTCACTGTACCCGCTGAGAGCTGCTTCTTCGAGGCAAGGGGGCCATTGTGCCCATCTGGGAGAAAGATTGTGAAGGGTGGTTCCAGGAGGTGTGGGTGGCTAGTGAGAGTGAACGGGCGCTGGGCTGAATGAAGAAGAGAGAAGAGAGGGCAAGCACGTCAGCGCACACCAGCAGGTGCCTTGACTTTCTCCCTGTATTTCCTTGCTTCATGCTCCTTTCTCTGCTCAACTTTTGCTCCCTCCTCACCCCCCAGGGTACTCCCTAGCCCAACAGGTGTGACAACCTATGACCTCTAGGCTACCTGTACCCAGGATAACTATGAATGTGGCCCAACACAGAATTTTAATCTTTATTTAGAGTTGAGGGTTTTTGTTTTTGTTTTGTTTTGTTTTTGTTTTTTGTTTTTTTTCCCTAATGCTATTGAGTATTTCTGGAGCATAAACTTTTTAGGTGTGTTGCAATGTCAAAATGTTGCACAAGCCTGCTAGGGTATCCTTTGGCCTCTGCCCTTGTTGGGGATCTCCCAATTTCTGCACAGAGCCCAAGGGGTTCTTCAGGGTCATGGTGACTGGTCCAGTAGCTAGGCCACTTGAATGATGTGGACTAACACTCCCATTGTTTGGCTGTGTGGTCTTTCATAGAACCTGGGGCTCCGGTGATGTTATTTAGAGTTAGGAGCGGATCACACTCGGTGAATGAATGTTCAGGCCTCACTGCTCTGGGAGCACAATCCCTTTAGGAGGGGCTGGTAAGCTGCTGGTGCATGGGGTATCCAGAGAGGATAGGAAGCATCCAAAAGAGAAGAGACACACATTTTCTCTCTTAATCAATTTTTCTTCAATCATTTCTAAATTAAGGGCTTGATTTCTGAAACATATGACTGTAAAATAAAATGTGGATGGAAAATAATAAAGTCGGTCTCCAAATGCAGTTTCATTTATTAAAAAATATAAAAGCCAGAGCTTTGCCCTCAGATATTTTGCCTAAGCATAAGCCATAAATATAAATAGACGTTCCTATTAATGATGGAGGGTAGTTATATATGCCTATGGGGAAAGAACAAGTGGAAAAATTTGAAGCTGGTTATATACAAAGCTGATTAAAAACAGTAGTTGTGGAGAATGAAAATGAGCCTTAATTTCATGTTCAGTAACATATCAGAGGGGAGGTTTCTGAGAGCCCTATAGTGAAATATGAGGGGAAATTGTGGAGTTCCAAGGGGTTTCCTTTAAACACATGGCTGTGTATTAATACTTTCATTGATTTATTTTCATGCCAATATGTCTTGACATAAATATGGTGATCTATATTGTATCGACCATAAAAGTCAACATTATTTTTAAAGCTGACTCAGGGAAATAAAACCTCATTGTTAGTGCTGATATATATGGTATGCTGCCCGATTGAAAAGCTAACCTGTCTTTGCCTGATCCTGACTCAGTTAAATGAGAGGCTGCAGTTTCGTGGGACCAACCTGTACTGCAAATCTTGTTCCGTGCCCATTGCCCAATGGCCTGAGATATAAACAAAAGAGAAAAGAGTGTGTGCTCTAGGCCAGAAAAGACTCTCTAACCTGATAATGATGGCAAATGATACCTATTGCATGAATTCTATTCAGTATTATAAAAACCCAGAGCCATTACTGGGGGAAAGCTGAAAGATCAGAGAGACAGAGGAACAAGCCACGACCACTTCTCACAAATCCTCAGACTCAATGCCTCTGAGTCCTCTGTGGAAAAGGAGTGCAGGAGAAAGGAAACACTCCTGCCTCCTCTTTCTCTGTCCAGCTATCTCACTTCCTCCTTCAACTTTTCAGTTACTAGGATTAAAGTTGTGCGCCATCACCACCTGGTTCTGTTTGACCTTGAACTCACAGAGGTTCAGAGCACTTCTGCCTCCCAAGTGCTGAGATTAAAGGTTTGGGTCACCACTCTCTGAACTTCACAGTTAGGCTCTGTCCTCTGATATTTCAGGTTTTTTTTTTAATTAAATATACAATATGTTACCACAGATACTTACTGCACAGGAGGCAAAGGCAGGACTCTGCCTGGACTGTCTTCTAGTCCAGCCTGGTCTACATACCAAGTTTCAAGCCAGCCAAGGCTGTATAGTGAGATCCTGTTTCAAAAAAAAACCAAAACAACAACAACAAAAAAACAAAACAAAAACTGTAGAAGCAACAGCAACAATAATAAAGAAAAAATTGCTAAGAAGATTGCTTGTTGGCAAACAATCACCTTCTTAGGGTGAAAGACCCAGGACACTCCCCCCAACCCCCAGGATGGAGACCATGAGACTGTTATTCTCGTCTTTGGTTGGTAATGAATGCAGTTATGAGTACAAGTCCAGCAGCACACCAGGGCATTCCAGAATGGAGAGGACATGTGGAGAAAATATTGGCTGTAAACAATAAGAGAGGCTCAGCCTGGGGGCCAGAGGCAAGGGCTGTACCCCCACAGCTCTGGACAAGCTACACACATTGAGATGTAGCCTTTGGTGAAAGGATCATTATGGGATGAAACTGAACCAAAGAGAATGTAGTTCAGCAGCATAGGGAGGATGCCAGTAAGTACTGGGGAGACCTGAGTGGCCGCTCCTTTTACTCACTTTTTGAGCAGAATAAACTGCTGGAAGGTAGCATATACTGAGACTTTTCTAGAGGATTTCCTGGGCGCCAGACAGCTGGAATCACTGGCACACAGGAACTGTTAAACTTCAAGAAGTTAAGCAAGCGATTTGCCTTTTTTTTTGTATATTTGTAACTAGTCAGTGGCTGAACTGTATACCTGGAATGGAGATTCTGGGCTGTCTGTCCAGGGTGCTTCTTTATTCTCCATGGTGGATTAGAAGCCGTAGTGATAATACACAGCCATGGAGAACACTCCACAGCACCAGAGGATCTTGTTTTCAAGCCACCACTGTGCGGAAACTGATCTTGCCAAATCTCCCGATGACAATCTCCAGGGTGTCAGAGTTATAACAGGAACTCTGTTGATTCAACTGAAACTTTTAATCACCACACCACAGCTGAGTATGTCTTGATAAGTCTCTTCTCTTGTTTGTCCACTTCGTTGCTGGTGAGAAATACCCACGTCGGTGGTGACCAAGCAAAATAGTAATTTACTGATTCCTATCATCTGTGTCCTGGGGTGGTTTTAGTAAGGCCTGCAGCAGGAGCCACACAGTGCCTGCAGCAGGAGCCACACAGTACCAGCAGAACCGCCCGGCCCTGCTCATTTCTGGTTCACTTTCTCCAAGTTTCCTCCATGCTAATATGCATTCTGTTCCCCACTTCACACATGGGATGAACTCTTCCATCTACTCATGTGAAAATCCAGTGAGAAAACTGTCTCAGAATATCCTGAGATTAGTTCCTGTCAGTCTTATTATCTTTTACCAGACTTTATGTCTGTCCTGGGAAATCTACTTGGCTAGTAGGATGGCATGCATTAAGTGGTCAAGACCTTTGAATGCTCCACCCATAAGACCCAAGGGAGAAATGATTATACCTAAATCCTACGCATATATGTGTGTGTGTGTGTGTGTGTGTGTGTATAAGAGAGAGAGATATTGGAAAACAAACATAATAACATAATAGGGAATATTTTATCAAAAGATGCGGTACAGAAAACCCAGCCAATACCAGTAACTTCTCTTACAAAGTAAGTTCATACCATGTCTCTTCTTTCAACTCCTTTGTACTGTTCATGACATCATGCTCTCGAATGTGGCCTTTAACAGTGGAATCCCAAGGTTTAGCTATCTTCGGGTCTTCTTAACTGCTGAGCCATCTCTCCAGCCCATCTGCGGGTCTTCTTTCTAGGTGTGTACTCATTGTCCAGGGCATGATGAGGAGGAAGTGTGTCATAGCCTGGGGCACCCCAAGTCAGCCTTGCCTAACACTATATTCAATATGGTAGGTCATGGAACTTAATGAGAAATAGTATTTAATGAGGAATCTCAAGAGGAAGAAAGGCTGTTGAGACTACAAGTGTTTTGAGATTGAAAAGTACTTGCTCCCCTTCATTCTTTTCTCCATTAGTAGGGAGCAGTGTTAAAGAATATTTATAAGTAATTATCACAAAGGCAGGAAGAATAAAACCAGCTAGCCAGGTGGGTTCTACTCACTCTGTGCTTGCTCTTCTCATTGTGAAACCGAATTCCTGACTGGTGTGTTTGCTGGAAAAGTAATGAAATCTCCTGAGTGAGATATTCCCGTTTTATTGCAATGATGTAACATATTCTTTAGTTCTGAGGTTCTGGCCTCTGCCATGCTTTCTTTCTTTGCTTGTTGTGAAGGACTTCGCTTTTCAATTTGCATGTCATAAGAAGACACTGTATGTATTAGGATGTCTGGAGTAAGAGATTGAACTTATGCTCTTACACTGTCATGTGTCCAGCCACCAGCAGCCGTGATGGGCTTGCTGACACTGATCCTTCTTTGCATAAACCCGAAATTCACTGTCTGGAGAGAAACCACCAAGGTCCTCTGTCTTAGTTTCATTGTTGTAAGTTAATTTGAGAGAGAAAACGTGTGACTCTTTGAGAATACTTGTAAACAGTATATGTATTCTTCACACCATCTGTGCCTTGAGAGCCCCTAATTCCTGTTAACAGCTCTCTGGTCTTTCCTTTGTGCCAGGACTTTTATAACAAAAATGTCTCCCCAGAACCACCTGGAGACTTCAGAGATGTTACTGTCCAATGGTCAGCTCTGAGCTTCCAATTTCCTCTCCCATGAAATATTCTCTGTGTGTGCATGTGTTGTGTGAATGTGTATTGTGTTTGTGTGTGGGGTATGTGTATGTGTTTGTGTGTAGTTTGCCTGTGTGTGCCCCACCCCTCTCTCTGTATGTGCATGACCATGTGTATGGGCACACACCTGTAGGCTAGAGAACAACCCTAGCCTGTCATTCCTCAAGTGTTATCCATCTTTCATAAGACATCTTTAAACATAATTTTAACATATGTACACTTTGTTCACTGACCACTCTCAACTCCTTATCACGTCTGTGCATCCTTCTTCCTCCCCACAGATCTCTCTTGCACTCCTATCTGTTCTCTTTGTTTTGGGACCTGAAAGATTAACCAGGGCCATCTGAGTGACTGTAGATTTTGGAAGTACCATTTGGAGCCTGGTAGGCTCAGCAGAGCACAGAACTAAAGACAATGATTGCTTCTCTTCAAGAATCTATCCATATAGCTGGTAATTCAGCGTCAAAAGGTACAGATCCATGAACCTCTTTTCTTCCTTGATCGATTGTTTTCAGGGATGGTGTCATGTGGGTCCAGTCCAGATAACTACAATTGCCAACTCTGTCACCATCTGTACTCGTAAGTTGTGTGGCCAAGAGCCACATCTGTTGCTTGTTGAGAGTCACACTACATCTACCACAGCAGCATGGACTTTATTGCTGCATTAAGTATGCCAGGTGGGTTATAAATTAGTGCAGGTGACATGTACATTCACGCCTGTGTACATCTTCCCATATACCTTATGGTATAGCCAACATCCAGAAACATGTGAGAGAGGTGGGTGGTACAGGAACGGGCACAATGAATTCTAACAGAGCTTTCCCTTGATGTACGTTCCTCATTTGGATGCTGATTCCAAGCAAGAGAGGGCTCTGATGGTTTTACAAGAAGAGGCAAGTTTTTTTTGCTCACTTCTTTGGTACAGAAGCCTTACTTTGACATGTAATATTTTTTGCATAGTGTGTATGGTCTTCCTTGCTTGAACTTAGCTCTGCATCAGCAAGGCTGTGCCATCATTGAAGAGGGGATTGGTTTGTAGGAACAGCATGCCTGTCTTCCACTCCCCAACATGTTAGAAATCTTGTTTCTCAGCAGTACTAACCCTCTGGCTCTGATTCAGTCTGAAATATTCCGATAACTGAGTTGGTCCTAGGACTCTAGTCACAAGCCCGTTTCTTTGAAAGCCAGTCTGTTCCTGGAATATGTTATGCTCTTTTGTGCTTCAGAATCTTTGCAACACCTTTCCCTGCTTCAAAGACACATTCTCAGCTCTTTCTCTTCATGGCTGGATTTGTTTTATCCTTAGCATCTCAATTAAAATGCCATGTCCCATGAGGGCTTCTAACCATCTCAAGAAATAATCTGTACTGCAAGTTCTGACTTTATCAACTTATTTACTTTCCTTACTTCCAACAAAAATCTGCTTATTCATATTTTGATTGATTTTTGTCTCTTTCTCAAAGTGTATTGTATATGAATTGAATTCAGGGACTTAGCCTGTGTCCTTACAGTAGCTTGCACATATAGATACTCAAGAGTTACCAGCTGCTTTGTCCTAGTTATTATCTGGTGATAGATGTCCAACCTGTGGCCCATGGGCTGGGTGTACCCTGAGATGCATATGAATGTAGACCAACACAGAAGTGTAAGCTTACTTAAAACGCTAGAAGATTCTTTTGCAATATTTTTCTTTTGTAGCTTGATTGCGTGGTTCTTGGAATGAACCTTGTAGACAACAATGTCATGTTGCATTGTCAGATGTTTAGATATACCTGCAAGGAATGGGTACTTGTGGCTTGCTCTGCTGTGGGTCACATTATTTCTCTACAACAGTGAAATGGATTTTTTACTCTTGGATTCATATAGATTCACCTCTGAGGCACTGGCTGTTGGCAACTGCCATCAGTGACTGGCATGAAAAGAAATAGTTTGAGTTGAGCATGCAGCTCAGTGGTAGAATGTCTGGCTAGTATGTGTCAGTCTTGGCTTTGATCCCTAGCACCTATTAATAAACAAATAGATAAGTAATTAGGCAAAAAAATAGTATTTATAAAAGTACAAACAGCTTGAGATTTTACCCCAGTTTTGGGTACTGGAATTCTTTGTTGCTTCAGTCCTTCACCCTCCTTTCCAGGCACCATCTGTAGTGGAGACAATGGTGCTGACATGACTCATTTTGGTATGAAATGTGTGTTCCCAAGAATGAGAAGTGAAAGCAGTCCATTCCACAATGAACTTTTCATACTCTTCTTGGAAAAGAAGTTCTGTGCAATATGGAAGCAAATATATCAAAGAAAGAGAATAGTCAGGAAGGTTGAATTCTTTGTTCATAATCATATATGAGTTGTTCAATGATGACTGGTTAGGCGCCTTTGCTGTTATTGCTGTTTACTGTTAAATGTTCTTGTCAGCATTTACTGGGTCATGTTATAATTATAGAGTTCTAAAATCTTAATGGTTTACAACAAAGTATTATTTCTCATTTGCAGTGTATCAACTGTGGGTCAGTCTCTGCTCTTTTCTGTTTCTTTTTTATCTTGAGATTCAGGCAAAAGTATCTCCCTATCTGGAGAATTTAGCTCATAGTAGATAGATGATAAACTTATAACGCAGTCGAGACTGACCTCAATGGGACAATGTAATACTCTCAGAGGGAAGCAGAGCATACAGCTGAAAATGTTACCAGGATCTACTGATTTTTTAAAGGAAGATTGTTGCTGTATTTTAAGGTATTGTTGCTGGAAAGTTGTGTGTAGGAGTGAGTGTGTGTGTATGTGTGTATACCTATGTGCCTGTGTGTGCAGACTGCAAGAATCAATGTCATATATCTTTTTCTATTACTTTTCATATTTGTTGAGACAGGGTTTTCCTTGAATTTCAGCTCACCAATTCAGCTAGACTGCTAGCCAGTTAGTCCCATAGAGTTCCCCATTTCTGTCCCTCCTTAACTGGGATTAGAAGTGTGTGTGTGTATCTGGGATCTGAACCCATATCTTCCATGCTTGCACACTAAGCATGCCACTGATTGGTCTGTCTATCTATCTATCTATCTATCTATCTATCTATCTATCTATCTGTCTGTCTGTCTGTCTGTCTGTCTGTCTGTCTGTCTGTCTGTCTGTCTGTTTATACACATATGCATATATGTGCATAGATATCATTGCACTCTGCAGTGCACAGTGATTTTGAATTTGCTATGCACACTATGCTAGTATTGAAGTGGAGATTATCCTTCCTGAGCTTCTGGAATAATAGGGTTACAGGACTGAATCACAATGCCTGCTGGCAACTTTTAAAATGAATGACAAGTGAAGCAAAGAACAAAGTGTTTTTATGAGGTAGAGGTAGAACTGTGAGCTTTTAATATAGTAGGGAAATGTTCTATCATCGAGCTATAGACCTAGCCATTGGAAATAAACATTTTAATTTGCCATCATATAATGTATTATGTGTAATACAGGGCAAAGAACACGAAGACTCTGGATCTCCACAGTTCACTGTGTGAGCTTAAGTACAATGCTTCACAGGGCTTGTTCATCCTCATGCCAAACAATAGTTTAAAGGAGCCACCCCTGCTTCCCTACAAATCAAAGATACCCATTTTTCTGATTCCACATGCATGCTGGGTAGTGCGTCTGAGCCACAGGAGTGACAACTACTGAGACTTCAAGTCACAGGTCCCTCCAGATGTTACAGAGAATTATGGCTGATGCCAGGTCTCTGTCCTTCACTGGCCTGGGAAGGATGGATCCTGCACACTGTTGCTTCCTGTGGAGCTTTTCTCCCACAGGGGGCTGCTGTTCAGTTTAGGTATCTCCACTTTCCGCTTTGCCAAAGGGCAAGTTCTGACAAAGGTCAGGACAGGTGAAGAAAGCAGCAGTGCTGGGTGAATAAAAACCAAAGTCAAAGGCTGGCCTGAGATTGTTAGGTAAGGGACAGAAAAAAAGACATTATCTGAAGAGCTCATCTGTCTGCATCTTATGCTGAATAAGTGATGCTGATGCCCCTGGGGTTTTGAAATTTGTTTTATGAAATGTACACCCTAACTTGTCAAAGTTTGTTTTCTCCTTCAGTACATTTGTTCTCATTTCCTTTGCTATTTAGGTGTCTTCGATATATGTCTTAAATTAGACACCCTCGACTTTTTCAACCAGACTTAAAGCTTACATGAGAACATGCAGAAAGTCTCAGCCACTGAAACCAGAACTTCAAGTTCTGGTCACTTCTCTGTACTCTTGATATCCATCTAGGTGATTTTAGATAAGCTCAATCATGTCCTGAAAATAAAACAGCAATTTCAGATTGTTCTCTGAAATCCAGACACGTCATTGCACCCTTTTTATGACAAGCAAGTAGAATGCCGATTCAATTTAATAGACTGTGTCTCTCCAGTGTATGAAAAGTTTATATACATGCCTCTTACATGTGTGCATTAGGAGATGAACCTCAGGATGTCCACGGCAGTATTGCTTCTAGTCAGAGAAAAGTGAGGAGAAGATGCCTAACATCTACCAGTGTCATCAGCGTACAATATTCACATGGTGGTTAAAGTGAACGACCCAACATTCAGAGAATGAGACACCATGGAACACTCAGCCCTAAGGGGACATCTGTACCATATCCCTTCTACCAAAGGCTCTGGACCAGCACTGGTGGTGGGGGTGGGGGCAGAAAGATTGTAAGAACCAGAGGTAGTGGATGACTGCTATAAAACAGCATTTTTCTGGGACACAACAGGGATATGACACACATACAAATATGAAACCTTAAAAACATCATACAAACATACAGGACCACATATATTATGGAAACATATAATAAATGCCCATGACAGAGAAATAGAAATTTGGAGATGCTTGCCTCTTGAGAAAGAGGAGAAAAACAGAGCGGGGTCAATGGGTCAATGGATGTCTTTAGTTTTATTTCTAAGGATTGAGCAAGCAAAATAAATAAATAAATAAGTAAATAAATAAATAGATAAATAATGAATACACAGAATATGAATGTTGGCAAAACTCTGGTGGTGGGCATAAGGGTGTTTGCAACAGGCTTCTTCATTTTCGGTGTGTGTGGAGTATTTAATCCATTCACAAAGTCAGCTTTGTTCTGTCTTCTCTTTCTCGAGACCTCAGAGAAACACAGTAGCGTTGCAGTAGGCCACTGAGTTCATTTTACCAGCCTTTGAGAAGGTCACCTTTCTTTTTAAGTTGAAAACATCACCTCAAATTCTGATTCAAGATAGATTTTGAGAAAAAGCCAGACTCTTGGAGCTCTTTTGGTTTATAATGATTTGTTTTACTACCCGCAAGGCTCCTCCTTGCCCTGGCCTCTCGCTGTGCTTTTAAAAGCCCCTGCTGCCCTCTTGCTGTCTTCTAGAGCCCAGGCTCCCCTGTGGCCAGCAGTCCCGGAACATCCAGTGCCAGGCTTCTTTTCCAGACAGATGGACTTCCTGTCAGGCCACTTCCTGTTGTCTCCCATGGGGTTCTACTAAGAACTATCTCTGCTTGCTGCTAACCTGGCTCTGTACAACATCATTACACACATGACCTCACAGTGGCTTGCACACTTTAATTATGCAAGACCTGCATAAGATCAAACTAGCCAAAACCCCATTTCCCTTCAGCTCACTTCCCCAAGGCAGCTCCTTGACCCCCTTGTTCGGATCTGCGTTGGTCTTATTGCCTGCTGGATCCCTCATTTTAGGCAGGTTCCAAGGACATATATGAACTGTAATATGCAGTTTCTGGCCTGGACTTTCTGGCTTAGCCCAGAGGTTCAGATCCACTCTTAGCCCCACTGGCACTTAGCTCCAATTAACCACACAAAAGCTTATATTAATTTCATGCTGATTGACCTGGGGCCCAGGCATATAACTTGCTAACTCTTAACTCATAAACTAACCCATGATTCTTAACTTGTTTAGCCATGCAGCTTGGTACCTTTTTTCAGATCAGCATTTCAGCTTCTGTTGGCATCTCATCTGGAGTCTTACTGTCGTTTCTCTGACATCTCTCTGGCATTTCTGCTCTGTTCTTCCTGTTTCCAGAGTTTTCTTAGTCTAGTAGCCCCACCCTCATTTCCTGTCTGCCCTCTGGCCAATCAGCCTTTTATTAAACCAGTAGGAAGGACAAATATTAACAATGTCCCAGAAGATATTCCCACAGCAATGAACAATGTGTGTTTATGAACTCTCACTAGCCTGAAATCAGAGTTGTGGGCATTACTAAGAATTATCTCATCACACAGATAAACCTAGATGTCACTTATTAGGAACAGTGACAATGATCCTTCTATCTTTGCTATATGCAAAACAATAACAGGTATAAAAAGACCTTACTAGAGTAATAGAAATTCCTCCTTCATGTCTTTGAACATATTAAAATGGAACATTACTTTGCATTAATGATACCCAAAGTGAGTTAAGTACTATTGGTTATTTTTAAGTTGGTTACTTATAAAGTAGATTATTCAATCCCCCAGCATTCCTGCTTAGTATGTCAATAGTGGCAGGCATTGCACATTGGAAGGGAAACATGCATTCTAAGGGAGACTCGTGTAGAGAAGACTTGTTTTAAACTAACGAGTTTAAAGCCAGGGCTAATTTTTATCATCTTACTGTGGGATGGATTTGTGGGGTGGTGTTAAAGTCAGAATCCTCTAAGTCTCATCATGCAAGTGAAAATTTATGTAGTGTCTCTCTTGCTTTTGTGTAAGAGGCTGGACATCTACAGATCCTAATAGGGTATATCTAATAACATGTTAATAACTCACAAATTGCTGGCTTTGGACTACAGACCTTGAATGAAAGAGCCTTCATGAATTATACATGCCTGACAAATAGGTGATACATTTTTCAAATCACACAGGCTCTTCAGAAGCAAGAATCCTCTGTGGAGAGAATTAAAGAAAATCGATATGTGTTGATAGATAGATACTCAACTTGAAAACATATTCTCTATGCTGCCTCAGACAATGC
Source organism: Sigmodon hispidus (assembly GCA_004025045.1). Taxonomy (NCBI): domain Eukaryota; kingdom Metazoa; phylum Chordata; class Mammalia; order Rodentia; family Cricetidae; genus Sigmodon; species Sigmodon hispidus. The sequence continues at coordinate 17,169 of PVIH01013598.1, read as the reverse complement.
GGCGCCTGAGCTCCATGACCACTGTTTTCTGAAGACAGGGTGAGGCTGGGGCTCCAGGTTTTGTGTGATTTGGGCATAGTGCACAGCTCACTCCAGAGGTCCAGTTCTAGCCTCAGTCTGTTCTGATGCTTGCTCCCCAGATGCTGAGGACAGTGAATTGGCATTCTCTCTCTCCTTCCCTAGATAACAGACTGTGACTTCAGCCCAGTTGCACAGGACTTTGTGAGGCTTAATTCATCAATGTTGGGAGTTTACTGGGAAGATGGGAAGTGCCTTGTCTGTTCTAAGAAACATTATTGATTCTGCCTTTTCCTTGTGGTTAATATGAAATTCTCCACATATCAGATAATGGCCCAGCATTGCATAAACAGCCAAGAATTGCTGGCAGGAGAGATGTAGCCTGTTTTCTTCAAGGAAAATTGATGTCTATAAAATGCCTTCAGTTTCTCTGGAAAAAGACATTATTATATGATTTAAATTGATCATCTTGCTATTGTACTTTTATTTGCTTGATGGAGTATTTTCTTTTAATTGTTTTGGGTTTTTTTTGTAATTATTGAAAATAGATTTGATCCAGTAAACCTTTCATGTTAAGAAAGGCCTAGATTAGAAACAATTCTTCTTATCTATCATTGGTTGTGTTACACATAAAATAATAGAGAATATATATGTAAACATATGTGTACTGTATATATATAAATGTGTGTATGTTATATGCACATATAAGTGTTATATTAAATATAATGCTAATGGATATAGTGGGATTCAGAGGCTACCCAAGGAAGCCCTAGTGACATCAGAGAATCTGGACCTTGATGGGGCATGACCAGAATCGTTGGAGACTTGGGAACCTGAAATCCCCTTCCTATTTGTTCTTGCTTTTCTCTGGGAGATGATAGAACCATCCACATGGGAGAGATATCAACTCTTCAAAAATTGCCTTAAGGTTACATTTGTATCAGTGAGTGTATATAACTCCTTGATAAATATTAATCCTTATATGATATATTGCAATTGAATACTTCCAGCAATGATGTACATTTTCCTCAATGCACAATTATGTTAGTTAAATATCAAAGATGTAAATATATACCTATATATGTAATGTTAATTAACTTGTATGTTATTGTTATACTGAAATAAGTAATTGCTAGTATGACATCCAACCAATTTGGCATTCTATCTCTATTTAAAGCTTTAAATTTTAGGGGGACAGGGTCTCCCACAGCCTGGTTGGCCTAACACTCACTGTAGAGTTAAAGATGACCTTGATCTCTCTGCCTCTATGTCCTGAGTGCTGGGAATCTAAGTTTGCATCACCATATTTGACTGCAGTTCTGGATTGTTGAAGATATTTTAGGAATTGCATTCCTGAAGTTGCTTTCAACAGGAATTTTATAAGTATAGAAGAAAATGTAGACCCTTTATCATCATACTTAATTAAAAATTTTATTTTATATGTTTGAGTATTTTGCCTTTATGTATGTTTGTGTTTCACTGTGTGCCTGATGCCCTTGGAGGTCAGAAGAGAGACTGATATTGCCTGGAACTGTAGTTCTCAGTGGTTGTGAGCTATCATGTGGGTACTGCAAACTGCACCCAGGTCCTTTGGAGGAGCAACCAATACTCTTAACTGTTGAGCTATATCTCCAGCTCCCTCATCATAAGTATGTATGTATATTATGTATATTGAGTCCTCTATCTGCATGTACAACTTTATGCCAGAAGAGGGCATCATATTCCACTATGTGATGGCTATGATTCACCATGTGGTTGCTGAGAATATAACCTAGGACCTCTGGAAAAGCAGCCAGTGCTCATAAACACTGAGCCATCTCTCCAATTTCTCCTTCACCATACTTTTGAAAAGCCCAAAATTGTCATAATAGACTTGATAATTTATCTTATTATTATTCAGACTTGGATCTAGAACACATTCTTATGTTCCAAATTCTGGTTGTTACCTATCAAGTGTAAGATAAAACTTAAATAAGATAAACATCAACAGACAAAACCCAAATGACTCAAACCCTCTGTTCCATGTTTCTGAATATTAAACACACCTAGGATTTAAACACTGTTGATTATTGCAGAAAACAAAAACCAGAAAACAACTGTGCTGTGGGCAATTGCATCAAAGGTAAAAATTCTCTTTGGTTAATTTGAAGTACATTTTGTTCAAACAAACAAACAAAGAGGTCTAACAATATTTGTGCTAACAATAAAAATCTTCACCAGTGGCATAAGCCTTAAATCGCAGCACTTGGGAGGCAAAGGCAGGCAGTTCGAGAGTTCTCCGTGAGTTCAAGACCAGCCTGGTCTATAAAGCAAATTCCAGGACAGGCTCCAGTGCTATACAGAGAAATCTTGTCTCAGACTCCCTTCCTCGCAAAAGACAAAAATATAAAAAAAGTCTTCACTTTTTTATTATACATACTGGATTTAATTAATTTTACAGCTTCATAGCCATGCTATTTTTATATAGCTCATCCATGAAAATAGTCTATATATAAATTATCAACCAAGGTTTTAACAGAAACAAAGTATGCATGAAAATATCATCATTATTACTGGAGGATTTAACTGTGTGGTAGAGCACTTGACTAACATAAATAAGGTCCTAACACCAAAACAAAACCAAATTCTGGCAACTACTAATCTGAAGATTCCACTATGAAATTCATTTCCCTAGATACTTATTTTTTTAAAAATACAACAGAAAAGAGGCCTAAACCACAAAAGAATGTGTTTGTTTCATTTGATGCTCATTGGTTCTTTTCTACATTATTTGTTGGATGGCAAGTGCCAAATGCTTTGAAGCATGTACACAGCAGAATCTAGTTCCTGCTCTTGAAAATATTGTAGTCTACTGGAGTCCAAGCCAGTTGATCCAGGAGCAAGAGATTAGTGGTATTATTATGGAAAGAACCAGATAGTTATACCCAACAATTGTCTTCCATTTCTTCTCAGTAACTGAATTCCCAGTTTCCAGGTGGATGACTGGATTTCCTTGCAACTAGGTAGGCCTTTGCTCAAATCTGGACAATGCTGTAGATGTGGGTTCTGGGGAAGCTTTTGGTAATCGCTCTCAAATGTCAGCTAGGCTTCTGAATCTTCCCTTTGCTTCCTGGAGGGAGATGTGACTGATGGAGTTTGTGGCTGTACTGGTCCTCACTTGGGATTGTTAGAGTGGTGTGCCGTAGGAGCTGCGTTCCATGTTTGTAGAAATATCATGTGACCCAGAAGAAGTTGGCTTCTAAGATTTTTATTCATGAAGTAGCAATAAACTGCAACCTGCCTCCTACTGACAGCCAAATGTGCTTGTGAGACACATCCAAAAGTGTGCATGTAGAGGCAGACATGCAGAGCACAATCAGAATGGGAGCAGAAGGTAAGGCTTTCTGTAAGAACATGCCAACCCTGCCTTGGCCCCTTCCCTCTTCTCCTCCTCCTCCTCCTCTTCTTCTTTCCTGTGTTTCACCATTTCCTGAACATAATACCTTGTCTCTTCCTCACCAGAGAGGTTGTACTGCTCCTCACCTCTCTCTAGTCATGTTCTTGTATGTATATTTAATGTTATAATTATATTAAATTATGCAAACCACAGAGATACTTAAGACAGTTGACTAGACTGTGTAAATCCCAAGTGCTTCCTTTCAGAAACTTCTTGAATAACTTGGGACCCATCCCCCAACACAGAAGGAGGATTTCACTCAGCACCTGAACATCTAGCCTTTAAATACCTTTTGCTTGTGCCGACACTCTTAGATCTGGCACATAGAAGTGATAGAAAATATTTGCTGAACTGAATCACACCAAACCAAGTGGACTATAAATTGTTGGAGAGAGCTGATTGGTTGGTTGTTCGTGTAGCTTCTGCTTGACAGGAAGAGAGGGCATGGGAGAAGGTGAGCTTCCAGCTTTCTTTGTTACCATCTAGTCACCTCATTCAGTTGTTATTCCTATAGTTACTTCTGAAAAGATAGGTCATGCCACACAGCGTCATCTTTGGCTTATAATTCTGAGCCCTTTGCTTGAATACTTTGCTGATAACGCTTTGTGAGGAGCCAGAGGAGCAGAGGCAAATGCTCACATCAGAGAGATGAGCTGGGAACAGTCACAGCCACCTTTGTGAGGCTCTACCTTCTCCTCGTGACAGCTGGCATTTTGGGGCCAACCTTTTGGGCAGCATACTGTTGCACTTAATTGTCTATTTCTCCTTGCTTGAGACAGGGTCTCACTCTGTAGCCCAGGCTGGCTCACACAGACACCTTCCTGTGTTAGCCTTCTGAGTGCTGGGTTTACAAGTATGAACCACCATGCTTGCTGCACACTGTACATACATTACTACAAAATGCTAATGTTTGGGGTATGCTCATCTCAAATGTTCCCACTGCCAGCTCTGCTCACCTGGACTCCGGGCACTTTCATCCTTGTGGTCTCTTCTGTTGTTGCACCTGGGAGGGTGGCTCTGTCTTCTAGGCAGCTGACCTTGGGTGGTACCAGCAAGCATTATTTTGCTCTATTGGTTGGGCTTATCGTAGATGTCTTGCTTGACCACCCACTCTAAAACAACCTCCTATGAGGAGCAGTGAGGGGTATGAGGCAAGTTCTGTATAGGTGGTGGTATTTGAAAAAGGGAAACTGGTACTGTCGGGTTAGGAAGTTTTAGTGACTGAGAAAAAAGCACTTACAGGTGTGTCCAGCCTAGGGCTGTGGGTTTCATGTCCCCTTCGTAGCTATAAATGCAGTTAAATGTCCTGGTTTTAACATGGCCAATGTTGGCATCTCACTGTTTGAAGAATGGAGAATGCCCATCTAATTTTCCCATGGATGCTAACATGCTGCACTGCCTAGCATTTTGTACCATGTTACTGCAATGGCTTATCAGAACACTCAATCCAGCATGCAGAATCTAGACTATATTGTAACTACCTCCTTTTCGGGGGAAACTTTGGCTTCATATATCCTTTACTTGATGGGCAAATTCTTACTTTCTTCTTCACATCTTTGTCCTGATGGATGATTATAATATAGAATCTCATCTGATTCCAAGGAGGAAAGTCCCCCAGCTGAATATTGACTATTGTTTTAAAAAAATCATTATAAAATAGTTACTGCTTCCTCACTTGATTTTCTCTGGTTCCATGGCCCATGCACTTGTTTTTTTTTTGTTTTTTGTTTTTTGTTTTGGCGTGTAAAGGACTTGATATTTGGGAAATGAATTTCTAGTTAATAAGTGAAAGTTTTATGTAAGCACCCAGACCCCCAAATTCTGGAGGGTCAGTTGCTACTTGGTCAGCAGTGAATGAACACTTGGCAAAGTTTTCTCTCAGGCACAGAATTTGCCTGCCAGGCCACCCTGATGCACATTAGCTTCATTTATTCAGCATCTGCTTAGTCTCAGAAAGCTTTTGAGTTGAAGACCTTTGGTACAGCCCTCTTCTTCAGTGCCACGCCTCCCTCATTCTTTCAGTGTCTTATAGCATTTCCTGCTGTCCCAAGCTCCCTCCTGGGAAAAAGTGAGCCTTTTCCTCTGAGGGTCCCTGCTACAGAATCCCACATATCATATCTCTGCTGTCTCCCTGGGGGAGAGCTTGGCATATCACTTCCTTGAAGATGAAGTAGCAGGGTGGCTGCAGGATGACCTTCAGGAAAGATGTAGAGATCTACTGGCAGAACCCAGGATGTTGGCTGACAATGATGTTTCTGAGCATCTGCATGCCTGGTCCTGTAGTCTTCTGTATGCCCCTAAATCCCTGTAGAGAAGCTTGATTTCACTCCAAATTTAGGAGCAACGCAGTAATGAGGAACTGTTTTTACCTTCATGGAATTATGGGCCTTCTGCATACTAATAGCTACAATTAAAGTACAGTTGTTTAATATTTATTTTTAAGTACCATCACATAAATCACTTTTTTACCTTCTGCTGGGCCTGAATGCAACACCTGTGATTTGCCTTGTTTTGCAGATAAACCCCACAAAAGGCACAGTGCACTCATCCAATGCTTCATAGTCTCTTAGCCCATCAGGCTCTCAAGTGCCCATAGTGTTCATTTAAAAAATAAAACTCATCATACTGCATGCCATGAGGTCACATTTTGAGGCCTGACTGTTTCTTTCTGTCTGGAAGTTCCCACAGATGTAGCTTAGCACCCAAGGGCCTCAGGGCTGACAGTTACGCTCACCTTGTCGCTGTCATTCAGATGCCAAACAGGAAAAATAGTCAGCCTATTCAGGCTTTAGAATTTCTCAATTTAAATTTTTGCAATTTAAACTAATATAAAAAATACAACTTTTAGTGACAAAGAATATTAGTATTTCTAAGTAATGAGAAACTTGCAAAGCACTATTATTTTGACTATCTGCCTAGACAACTATATTCCTATCGTTTTAAAGCATTTATTATGCTTTTATTTACCTCTATGTGTATGCCTGAATGAGTGTGTGAGCATGTGTGGTGATCCCCATGGAAACCAGAAAGGATTTGGATTCCCTGGAACTGGAGTTACAGGTGCTTATAAGCTGTCTAATATGAATGCAGGAGACCAAATTTGGGTCCTCAATAATACCAGCAAGTGCTGCTAATTTCAGAACCATCTCTCTAGCCCCTATTCTATTTGTTGTATTTAAACATAATTTTTATTGCTTCTTTGAAGATTTCACATCGTGTACCCCAATCCCATTCATTTTCCAGTCCCTCTGTGTCCCTGTGACCCTTGTAGCATTCCCCCAAAGGAAAACTTAGAAAGTAAGAACACAAGTTAAAAATACAAATAAAAATATTAAAACAAACAAAAACCAAGAAGCAGACAAACAAACAAAACACTTTGCTGCTCCATTTTTCCTGCCTCTCCATCACCTCTGCATTCACATTAGTGACATTGGGAGCTCCTGTGTATCATGAAGTATGCCCTTTTGTCCACAGAGCTTTACTTGCAAATGTTCATTTTGTAACGTGTTGTTGGTCAAGTTCAAGGCCTCTGGATCCTGGTACATCATTAGTACTGGACACTCACTGAAACTCCTTTTGGGTATTCTGCTGTTTCTTGAGTCATGGAGATCCTGTGGCTATGACCATTGCCTTCATGTGCTCTAGTAGGTCATAGACTGGTAGATGCTAAGGAATGCTAACTGAAAGCCCTGGATGTGTGTGTCTCGGTGATAGATAAACATATCAGTCTGGGCTGCTGAGATCATTCCCCTCAGGTGAGGGGCAGAACTAGCTCTTCCATACCTGTGGTGAACTGTGGGGCCAGTTTTCCCAGGTGTGTGTGTGTGTGTGTGTGTGTGTGTGTGTGTGTGTGTGTGTGTAAGCTCTCCTATGAGAGGCTAGGCTAGTGAGGGTCAGGCTAGCTCCTCAGTGAGGAGGCTGGCTCTCCTAAGACTAATGAGTGGCAGAGTCAGTTCAGCACGACCCTAGTACTTCAACACATGGTTCAACAGTGGTTCCCATGGGTCCCTAAGGTAACAGGGCAGTGAACCTCAACATAGATGCCAGCTGCAGCATGACCACAGCCCAGACATGGCCAATAGCAACAGCTTGGGCCTGGTTGTCATCTTGGCTCTGGGTGGCAGCACAGTCCCCAACATGGCCATAGATGGTGGCCCATAACTGGGGCATACTTGTGAGTTTTGGTGGCAATATAGACTGTGGACTCCAACACAGACCCTGGCTGCAGTCTGACCACAGACCCAGACATGGCCCTAGGCTGTGGCTTGGACCTACACCACACCATGGCCTAGTGTGATAGTACAGGGTATTCAGATCTGTGTGACCTCAGCAGCAGCATAATCCATGAATACCAATATGGTCCTCTCCCCATCTCCCACCACTGCCATGTATAGGCCCAGACCCCTGGCACTTACACAGTCTTTGATGGTAACAGGAAACATGGACATCAGCTCAGACCCTGGGTACAGTAGGACCATGGACCCATCTAGCTTTAATTCTTAAGATTTTCAATTCAAATTGAAATTGACACATGTTGAAAAAATTAACCCCATTTTAAATAATAAAACACTGGTTTGATATGCTAGTTGTATTTTTAAACACCCATGAAAATAAACATATAACTCCTAGTTTTTTATTTTTTCATTACTTATATATGTATTTGTATTTACATATATGTTCCCAATTATAGCCCACTGAATACATATATAGACCTAAGTTTTCAGGGCTGACCATTGGGCCCTGGACAAACATTGATTTGCTCTTCCACGGGGACGAGCACTCCTCTCTCTCTCTCTCTCTCTCTCTCTCTCTCTCTCTCTCTCAGCTTTACTCAGGTGCCTGTAGTTCTTTGTAGAGGGATGAGGAGACCTCATGGGCTTTTCATATTTGTCTCCTTGTTCAGCTCAGGCTTGGGTTGTGTTGGTGAGACTTCATGGGTGCGGCTTCTGATGTTACTGGAGACACAACCTCACACCAAAATTCCTGACTTCTTGTGTAGCCACTGGCTTTGTTTGAAGTTATCATAAAATGTAATGGGACACTCTCACCCTGTATGTAAGAATCATACAATATGCAAGTCTTATTTATTTTTAAATAAAATGATTATTTAATCCTATTCTTACAAGATGAAGAATTGCAGTTGTGTGTGTATAAAACATGTAGTGACCAAATCAAGATAGATAGTATTTCCTTTGTCTTAAACATGAAGAAATTCTTAATTAACATGTAATAATTGTACATACTTATGGTTTATAATATATAATTCATAAAAATACATATAATTCATGTCTATCAAATTAGAATAACAGTTCCAGATACCTATCATTCTTCTATCTTTGGAGGCTTTGAGAAGCCCTTTCTCAATGCTAGTAACTATTTGAAATAGGCTTTTGCAAGCTATATTCATTTCACTGTACAGTAGAATGCTGGATGTGTTCCTTATACCTGTATTTTCATTATTCAACTTTGTCTGTCACTGGTGACTTCCGTGACTCAGCTCTGTGATGTATATTACAAGACCTTTGGAACTAAACTATTAGCAAGGAGATGGAGAAGGATATGGCCAACATCTCTATAACTGTTGGTCTAGCGAGCTATCTTGTCTTCAGCTCTAAAACATATTTTTGAGTCTTTATTTATTTGTTTTTATGTGTAGAGTGTTTGCCTGAATGTATGTCTGTACACAACATGCCTGCCATCCCCACAGAGGCCAGAAGAGGGTTTTGGATAGACTGGAATTTTATTGATAGTTATGAACTACCATGTGGGTGCTGAGAATTGAACCCTGGTGTTCTTAACCTCTGAGCCGTCCTTTTAGACCCTACCTAAGCTCTTGTGTTCATGGGCAGAGCTAGTGTGTTAGTGAATATAGAGACACCCAACACATGCAAAAACTCTGTCCTTTGAGGATCAGTCTTTTCCAGTGATTCTTCCCCAAGGCTGAGGAATGCATTCTTTATTTGGCTTTGTAACAAATCACAATCCATGGCTGCCTGAAAGCCTCCATCTCCAGGGGCTCACAATAGGAACAGCCTAGTGACTATATAGTTTCTCTCATTTGAGATGTTAGATTGATTGGTTTCAGAGATAGTTGGAATATATGTTTCACATCTTGAGTATAAATGTAAATGAATTTTAAAGTTGTAACACCAATATATCTGTTTTACTTTGTATGCATAGTTGTTGAGAGTTTGAAATTCAAGCAAAATTATGCACATCAGGATATAATTATTGATTTGAATAAAAGGTCCTGCCCCCCTTTTTTAAAAAAAAGAAAAATGTATTATAAGTACCGAAGAACTGAGAAAGAATTAAATATATTTATTTTGAAAAATCTGCATATGAAACAAACAACAAAACTAACAGAAATCTTGCAGTTAGTGTGTTAGGAATTCATATTACTGGGATCCTATTTTTTGAACTTAGTTTATTCATGGAGATCATATTGATAGGGGGAGGTGGAGGCATTTTCTAACATTCAGATATGAGGTAAAAAGGGCTGGGGTGGGGATGCCTTTTGGACTTGTTAGAAGGAAATAGAGTCTGGTATCAACCTATTACATGCATCAGCTTAGTCCTTTGAAAACCAACACATTGTATAACATTGCTAAGCATATTTGTTTAAAAGCCTTTGTGATTATTTAGATATGTCTACCCATTGTAATCGCTATAGTGGCATTCAGAAAATAATTTGCAATTTGAAAGTTATTATATTTTTTAATATGTACATTTGGTTCAGAATAGCTCTCAGAGAATATGCTGCATGTATAAATACCAGGCTGCAGACAGGGCTTGGATTAATAGACCACGAAGGACTACTTTATGGAGCATTTAAGAGTATAATATTGTTATTCCTAAATTGTATTAATAACTTCCGACACATGTCCAGTGTGTGTGCAGGGTTTTATTGTTCTGCGGAGTGCTGTGGCATATATCATTGCATTTGTCTCTTCCAACAACCTCGGGAGGGGACTTGGCATGTTTTAAAGTGTTGGCATTGAACTTTTTTTGCTTGAGATAAAGTCCTAGGGAATGTGAGACAGGAAAAAGATTCCAGGAAAACACAAGCATTCTTTTCAGTAACCCATGTCACCACAGTGTCTTAGGAAGTGTCAGTGCTTAGGAAGAGCCTTTATCTCATAATTATCTCATCTGAACAGTGGGAGGAAAAAAATCTTCAAGATTCTAGGACAAAATTATCTCCTACTTCACATTGAATCAGGAATGCTTAGATTCCTTAATGAACATGGTATTATCTCATTCTCGTTGTAAAAAAGATAACCCTGTATGCTTTATACATGTAGGTATTGCAGAAAAAAAGTATAGTTCTGCTGTTTCAGTTGGTAGTGATTAACTTCATACGTACACATTACTCATGGAATACATTGGATCTTCCTGTTTTACCAACAGAAAAACAGAGACAATGAGCTGTGGAAGTATGTCAGTAGCCAGAATGGACTCAGGAATCCAGGACTCCAAAATCTTGTAGTCTGGGCTGAAAAATACTTAAATAATTTATTGTTACTATTATTTCTACAGGACACAGCTTCAGGGTTAGATGATAATTTTATTTGACTTACATAAAGGGGAATTATCACTGCAGTTACCTTTAAAGAGCTCCCTGGGTTTTCTGGGAGTATCTGAATTAGTAGTAAATTGAGCCCCATTACATATTAATGGGTCAGCTGATTTATTGGTGGTTTATCTGGCAATTAGCCACCCTGCACAGTGTCTTCTGCTTGGGCATTACTTTCTCACTATTGAATACAAGCTCAGGGATGAACACCTTGAACCAGTGGGATAGTCTGCCTGTCAACCTAATAGGGCCCTGCATCATCTTAATGGTGAGTTATGGTGTGTCTTGAAGGGTGTTTGAACACACTTAATATCTTTGGATAACAACCATTGGAAGTATAAATGAAAGTACATGTTGTCATTGAGCCATTAAATTTTTTTACCCAGTCACCAAATAGCCATTTTGGTGTATGTAATGCTTTGATTATTTCTTTTATTTTTTTATATTATAAAATTACTTTTAGTTTCTATGGCACTTATAGAATGAATTTCTGTGAGTCTGCTATAGTGCAGGGAGTGAGGCCCATAGTATTTATTCGCAAGAGTCACTTTGAGGTGCCTAATTTGTTCTCAAGAGAATATATATATATATATATATATATATATATTTGCTCAGCCTGCAAAATGTTGTAGTAAAAATTGGTGACTGATGTTGATTATAAGGTGAAGTGGCTTGGCCACAGTGGCCAAACTTATAAATCAATGAAACCCAGAGTTGTGATTGGCCCTGGAGAATACTTTAAGTACGAGTGGTTTTTTTTTTTTTTAATGAGTCAATATATTCCAAGTCTTTATAGTATTGACTCCTAAAGTTTATTGAAACTTTATTTAAAGCATCATTCTACAGTGTGCTTAATAAGTTTCTAATACAATTTGGTTTTGCTTATCTAAGCATGCAGTTGCAGAAGAAAATACATTAAAATTCTTTTCTAGAAGGAAAGGCTGTTTAAGACTTGGTGAGGAAATGAGAGTTGCTAAATCCAAGCTAATTGCCTGATCGGTCCACTGGAGAATTAGCTATTTGGCTGCTCAGGATTAATTTCTCTGTCTTAACAATTCTGTGAGAAAGAGGCTTTCTGGGTGTTGATGGTCTGATGTCATCCTTTTCTATCTAAGAGGACTGAGCAAGTGTGGCATCCCTCATTTCTAGTCTGGCCAGACTGTGCTTATCTATTTTTCTGTTTCCCAAGTATACTTACTTCACCTGTGGCCATTATGAAGGATTACTACACCTTCCAAACGGCCCTCACCCTTCTTAATCAAATCAGAAGTAATTTCTCTTGTTTGAAACAAAACAAAACAAAACAAAACAAAACAAAACCTCAACTGGGCATCTGTGAATTTATAGGAAATAAGATGTTTTAAGTGAGACTGTATTCATTTGTTTAATTTCCCATTAATCTGCCAAATTTATCATCTATCAACTACATGTTGGATATTATTCCCAATTAGAAAACATCAGCAAATTAAAACACATAAATAAAAAACCTCAAATTGGTCTTTTCATGAAGTTAGGGTCCTTACAAAAGGAGATATTGACCAAAACAAACAAACAAACAAACAAAAAAACCCAACAACCCATGACAAACAATTAATATATATGTCATACAAAAATATGTGCTATACACACTAGATATAAGAATTATATATGGGAAAAATATGTTCCACATGAGTTCTTAACTTTTTAGTTCCAAGGATATGCTTGTTTGGTACGGAACAAAGAGCTATAATGGTTGAGACTGAGATGCTATTATTCTCTCAGACTTTTCTTCAACACATTTCTACATAGCTCTCAAAGGGCTTTCTGCTGGGAGCGAAATTAACCTTAAGAAACAATCTAGTCATGCCAGGTATCGACTCAGAGAGAAGCCTGCAGAATAGAGGATTCGAGCTACATGAAAGTGGCAATTGCTGGGCAAGGGCTATAGTCTTTGACAGGGCCTTGACTAATCTCAGGTAAGCAGTAGGGCAACGAGAGTGAGTGAGTGAGGGAAGCCAGGCTAGGACTTGGGCAAGTGTCTGGAGGACACAAGCTGATCTGTGGTGAGAAGACAGTTCATGGTCAGAAAGGGAAGGAAACATGATGTCATGGAGAGGTGGCCATTCTCCAGCCCCATCTGAAGCCTTCGAACAGCTGGCAAGCCGGAGCCGGGGAGGCCAGGGAACTACAGAGAATGGGCTGCAAATAGCTACTAATGCAGGACCAGCATTCACAGGAAAACCAAAGCAAGTCAAACCAAACAAATCAACCAACCAACCAATCAACCAACCAACCAACCAACCAAACAGCCAACCAACCAACCAACCAACCAACCAACCAACCAACCAACCAATCAACCAACCAACTAACCAACCAACCAGCCAACTAGCCAACCGACCGACCAACAAAAACTGAAAGAAAAAAAACCACACAATAATAACAACAACAAAAATCCATGCCGAGTGAAGCAGCAGAGCACAAGAACTACCCTCAAAGGGCTTGGTTGCAACCAGGAGCCGATAGAATTCAAAGCAGCCAATGAATTCATAACAAGGTACCCCTAGCCCAAGTTTGTCCAATCCCAGGACTGTAACCCAGCTCTGAAGCCCCTAGAGCCCTCCTCCCAATAAAAATCCTTGCCTCGTGCTGCTCAGGCTTGCCCCAACCATACCCCTGCGTCTGATGGACAAAGTGATCTAAGCTAGCTTGTCAATAAGAAATTCTTTGCTGTTGCATCAGACCAGTCTCTTGGTGTTCTTTTTAGGGGTATGGACTCTATACACAACACCTTGACTAATTGTATTTTTTTCACCTCATTTGCATACCCACAATCAGCCAGTTGGGACCCAGCTGGGGTCCTGGTACCTCTCTAAATTCGGGCAGGGGTAATGGGGAGAGAGAAAGAAGAGTCAGGGTTGGCCTCCTTCAAGACCTGCGGGCTATGACTTTTTTGGAGGTTCTCTGCACCTGATGCTTCAATTTTGGGCAGAAAGCTCGCTCAAACCAGCCTCCTGAATGCAGACTGACCCCTCCCTCAACCTTCAAGACTCTGTAATTGACTGAGCTATACAAGGAAATTCTTCAGTGAAGGTGCATCCAGCTTCCAAGACCCGCTGCTGCAGAGATCTGGGACTGATTTTGAAAACCTGCCAGTGTCAGAAGTCCTGCTGATCCTGCTATTCCCACACATGACCTGAAGCCTTGCTCTGCAGGAGACTGCTCTCCATTGCCACCCGGAGGCCCTCTGAGAATTTCGGGGCTGCACTACATCTCAGAGCTGAATGGCTCCTGGTTAGCATCCGCCTGCTCCTGAGAGTACACACCCGTTCTGTTCCCATCGTCAAACTCCATGTGTAAGTCAGTTTAAGGTTTGTTCGTGTTTTAAAGATTTTTAATCTCAAACTGACATCAAAGAACCTCCTCTGTTGTTTCTCTCTGTGTTCTTGGAGGAGGGTGGGCAAAGAACCCATTTGGAGGCAGAAGGTGGTCTCCATTGACAGCATCAATGGACTTGAAGAAGACAGAGCTGAGGAGCAGGTTTCAGAAGGTTTTAGTCTTGGCACCAGGGATGGGAGCTTGTTTCTTTAGCCAAGGGAATCTGACATAATATGAAAATCCAGAGAGAGAATCTGGCTTCATTGAGAGGACCAAGGTCTAACTGGATGTAACTGAGGCTTTTTCTTCCTTCTTGTGATGAAAATCCGGTATCAAGAGCTAACTAATGCTGCCCTGGTATCTATTCTCCAGGTCAAATGAGAAAGTTTTGTTGGGTGGTCTAGACAGGTGTGTGTGTGTGTTCTAGCGCATGGCAAGTAGAGGATGTTACAGAGGAAAAGGACTGCCCAGTAGACCTTACTGTACTGAAGAACCCTTGGGTGTGCTGGTTCCTCTCGGGCCTGTGAATGAAATTAGTGTTTGCCAGGGAGGAGGAAAATGAGAATTAATTAAAGAGGGGGAAAGAGAACAAAATAGGACACGCTAGAGAAACTGTACAGGATCCTGGTAGTAATGCAGTGGCTACAGGTATCCTGCAGTGTGTGTGGATTCCTGCTATTCTGAAGCCAATACTATGACTGTCCAGTTGCTAATTACCTAAATGAGCAAATGGAAGAAGCCAAAGGAAAAAGAAGCTCTGATTCTTTTGTTAGAAAATCTAAAAAAAACAATTATGTAGATGGGTGTTTCATTTGTATGTCAGGGCGTCATGCTCCACAGAGGCCAGAAGGTGGCATCCTATTCTTTAGGAGTTACAGACCTTTGTGAGCTACCATGTGGGTGCTGAGAATTGAACCCAGGTCCTCTGGAAGAGCAGCCAGTGTTCTTTAACCACCAAGCTATTGCTCCAGCTCCAAGTTCAGATTCTTAAAAAAAAAAGCAAGCAAACAAAACCAAAAATACATATGGCTAGAGAGATGGCCCAGGAGTTTCGAGCACTGGAAGCTTTTCCAGAGAACCTGGGTTCAATTTCCAGCTCCCACATGGCAGTTCACAATTGCCTGTGACTCCATCTCCAGAGAATCCCACTATTTCTTCTGGCTTCTGAGAGTACCAGGCACGTACATACATGCAGAGAAAAAAAACACTGATAAATGTAAAATAAAAAACATATCATGAAAATATTCAAGGAAAGGTATATACAGGGATAGCAATATCAGGTATGTATCTGTGAGTATTTGATTATGAAAACTGAAATGTCAACTGAATTAGAGCTTGGAAAAATGACAAGAACAAAAATAGATTTTTCTGTAGATCCATTTTTAGAGCAAATAAAAATTAGCATACTATTGATTGTTTAGCAAAAATAATCTGATCTCAGTCCTCACTTTCTAATTTTTTTTTCATAATGAATGGATGCCAAAAGATAAAATACAAAGTGACAAAAGAGTATTGGGGACTGCAGATGGGAAGTGCCATTTTAAGAGGATTTTTCCTTTTCTGAATTAGCTATGTGTTAGTCACCAGAGCTGATTGAGGAATTATGAAGAAAGAAGTTCCTGAGGTCTAGTGGTGGCGCAGGTGTACACACTGTTCACTATTCATATAGGGGTCTGTAAAAAAGTTGAAACCTATAAAAATTATGCCTGGTTACCTCAATGCTGACATCAATCAGGAATGTGGAGTTAATTCAGAAGGTGTGGCAAAGGTCAGTGGCTTTCATCTAGAGATCAAAGGAGGAGAAACTTGTTTTCCTTTTGACTGAATCTTAGACCACCCTTGGCAGAAGTATGGTAGTTGCTGTCAGCTTGGGTTTCAGAAGGACGTAAGACAACGCTCTCTGATGACTTCTGCACATGTGTATCTATACATTCTTCCTATGTGTGAGGTGTAGAGGATTCAAATATGAATGAGATTTGCTATTCACAGGGTTAGTGAGAGACAACCTACAAATAAATACTCACAATATAAAACAAGAATTGGAGAAACATGCCTGATGAGCCAAATCTAATCAGTAACCATTTTATTAAGTAACTTGTTGTGGACAATTGTAGTTTAAGTCTATTTAATCAATAACAAAAATATTTACCAAGTATATATTTATGGAGCACTATGTGATACTTTTTTTTTCTTTTTTTTGTTTGTTTTTTTTTTGTTTTTTTTTCCTTCTTTATTTTGTATTTATCAAGGAAAAAAACAGTAAAAAGAATTTAAAATGCAGAAGAGTTAACAATAACTATACAGAGGATAAGAATCATAAGCATGGCTTATCAAGGGTGGAAATACAAATAAGATTGCTACACATATATTTTCTTTATGTTCATCTTTCCCTCTGAATTTTTTTTTTCCATTCCTGTATATCCTTATTCAAGGTCTCTTCCCCCTCCCAACACATCTGGTCATTTTTCTTCTCTGCAACTCCCCATCCCTTCCCTGGGCAGGGAGCAGACAGTCCTATGGTCCCACTGACCCAATAATGCTTAGATCAGTCTCCACTTCTGGCCAAATCCAGTTCTTTCCCCCTTTCCTCAAGAGTGAGTCAGGTGTTCCTATAGTTGGACTGGGGTTTGAAGGGTCAGTCCAGGGTGTTTCTGATCCCAAGCTGTTCAGTGGTTGTGGTTTGCCTCTTGGGCATGTTTGGCTTTTTTTCTTGTTTGTTTGTTTAGAGACCACTAGTGAGTGAGTACATCCCCTGCTTATCTCTCTGAGTTTGTGAGACTTCGCT
>PVIH01013597.1:0-57704 GCA_004025045.1 Sigmodon hispidus | reverse complement strand
CCCAGCCCGTGCAGCCAGCTTTAAACCCCAGGTTCACCACTCAGCTACTGCCACGTGGGCCTCTACCATAGGGCCACGCAAACGGAAGCAAGCGAGTCAGCTCCGCACAAACCATATTTGGAATTGTTTGTCGGAGGAGCGCTCGCCGTCGGGGTGGCGGAAGGCGGAAGCCAGCGCCATCTTTAAGGCGCGGCACTCATGCAGCTCCCAACAACTGTGACCTAGATCTGCACTGATGAAGCCACTAAGATTGCAGAAATTTATTTTGTGTCAATAGGAAACCA
The DNA here is from genome assembly GCA_004025045.1 of Sigmodon hispidus. Taxonomy (NCBI): domain Eukaryota; kingdom Metazoa; phylum Chordata; class Mammalia; order Rodentia; family Cricetidae; genus Sigmodon; species Sigmodon hispidus. Next base: position 57,420 of record PVIH01013597.1, on the reverse strand, counting down.
AAATACCTGGGCACCTTGGAGTCTCTGTGCTCTAAAGATCACACGGCAATAAGGAAACAGTCCAGGAATGCCTAGCCATTTCTGCTCCTGAGTATTTGAGTCTCACACATTCACTTCAGACAGGTAAAGAGACAGTCATATTTTTTTCCCTGTGATAAAATTCTCCAACCAAAGCACCCTAAGGGAGAAAGGACATGTTTCAGCTCACAGTTTGAGGTGACAGTCCCCCATCATAGACGAGTCTCAGCAGCAGAAGGTTGAGATAGCTGTAGCATGGATGCATGGAACTAGAATGCAGAGAGGGATGAAAGTGTGGGCTCTGCTCACTTTCTCTTTCATTTTACAGGTCAGATCTCAGCTTAGGGAATGCTGCCACTCACAGTGGGCAGATATTTCCAGATCCATTAGCCCAATTTAGATAATACTGGACAGGCTCCACTGGATGATAACATAATCTGGATGAACAGGCCTAGATGATAAGATAATTCCCAGCAGGAGTGGCTAGATGATAAAATAATCTCCAACAAGCAAGCCTAGATGATCTCTCCCAGGATGGTCTAGATCTTATCAAATTGACAGTAGAGGTTAACCATCACAAGGGCCTTTTGAGAGTTCCAATTTCCAGCCTGTAGGACTCCCCAGAGTCCAACACCCAGCAAACAACCTATGCCTGCCACGCCGTGCCCAAATTAGACATTTTTAAGAACAAAGTTATGGCTTCAAACTACTACAATTGTATAGCTATACTAATTAGATCAGATGTTAGCAGTCTCCCCCATATTTTGACTTGCCTTCCTGGGGTGGTTCCTTGACGTTTGATAACTTTTGATATAGCCTCTTGGCACTGATCTCTCTCAGCTCTATTTTATATGAGTTTTTAAAAAACAATTATATTGTCAGGCACGGTGGCACATGTCTTTAATCACAGCATTTGCAAGACAGAGGCAAGTGGATCTCTGTGAGTTCAAGGATGGCTTGGTCTACATATCAAGTTCTGGACAGCCAGAGTTACATAATAGAGAACATGTCTCAAAACAAACAAAAGCAAAATCAAACAAATATATAAAAGACAATATATTAAATGCAGTATATATAATACATATATGCATAATTACATTATTTTCCTCCTTTCCTTTTATCCTATAGTACCTCCCAATATACCCCACCCCTTGCTCTCTTTCAACTTCATGACCCTTTATCTATATCTATCTATATTTATCTATCTACATGTATTCCTAATTATATAATTACAACCTGATTAAGCCATATAATGCTACTTGTATGTATGTGATCTTAGAACTGGATAACCAGTTGGTGGTCTTTCCCTAGGGAAGACTATTCTTCCCACTCTCAGAATTTCTTAGTTGCCTGTAGCTCTTTTTCTAAGAATAGAGCCTCATGAGATTTCCCCCTCTATATTAGTGTATGTATCTATTTGTATCATCTTTGCATCTTGTTTAAGCATCCATACTGATGAAAGTTCATAGTTTTAAGGAGACACAGTGGTCCAGTAAACTTTCTGTTCCTCTCCCTATTACATACTTTCTACCCTTTTTTCTATCATGATTCTTGCGCCATAGGAGGAGGATTTATACTGTGGATGTGTCAGTTTGGACTCAGTAATGCATGGCCAGTTGTTCCATCTACATTTTGATTAGGTGTAGTTTTCTGTAATGGTTTCCATCTGTTGCAAAGAGAAGTTTTCTTGGTGCAATGTGGGAACTACACTTATCTGTAGGTATAAGGATAAACAATTAGACTAGTTTTGGATCATGCTGGTTTAGTAAAGTGGAGGCTGTAAATTCTCCTCCAATATCCATGACTTCACCAGCTTCAGGTAGTTGGTTGGCTAGGTTTTCAGTACCAGGAATGATATCTTCCTTCTTGTTGAGAAGGCCTTAAGTCTAGTTTAAAAAAGCTGTTGGTTACTGCCAAGGTATCTGTACCACTATTGCATCCTTAGAGTTATCAAGCTTTGCTGGTTGCTGCTGTGATTCATGGCATCACAGCTAGGTAGGACTATTGGTTGTTTTCCAATTTGGAAGCTTATATGACATCCTCTCAGCTCTTGTCTCCAGCTTTAGGATTTGGGGTGCCTATTTGCTACTCTTCCCTGCATAACCCATAGCTTGTATTCTAATTCACCATAACTAACAACCCCATCCCCAGAGCATAGGTAAACTTTAGACTGTCATATATTTATATGTTTCCACCTCCACTAGTTAGATCATATCTCAGGTTCTTCCACATCATGTTCCTCTATAATTCTGGATTTCACTCAGGACATCAACACTCAGTTTCCTGAACAGCACCATCACTTTACTATAGTAACACATTTGCCCTTAAAGAATACATCCTTCCGTACCAAATGGTCCAGATTAGAAATTCTAGTTGGGAAGAAAACATCTCCTTGAAAGTTTTCATGGGAGAAAACTGTGTACTTGATATTAAAGAGGGGTATGTTGTATTTGGGCGAGTGAAAGACAAAAAAGGTCATTTTGTACATACAAACAGCATGATAAAGATATGCAGAGAGAGAAGCCTGGCATTTGAAGAGATGCCCTGGGAAGAGGTATTTTTACATCTCTGACTTTACAGAGCCACCGGGTTCCAAAAATTCTTGTTTATCTGCTTTGTTACTGTTTTTCAATCTAGATCATGTTTCAAATATTCAGTCTTTTTCCATGAGTTGACACATTAAGAATTATATGGATTAGTTATTAATGTATGCTACTAGATTGCCATAACGGCACCCCATTTTATCTGTAGTAAATGTACTGCAGTGAAATTTCAATCTATCACTAGGTAGATTAATTTGACATATGAAATAAGGTCTACAAATTGTAAAGCCACAGGTGTAGGCTTCTTAAGCTTGGGGAAGTCCTGGGAATAAATTTGAGTACAATGATTAGAGGTTGTTCACACTTGCTGGGATTTGAGGTTCATGTAATCCTAGGTATTGTGATGGTAATGATTCTGACCTCACCAGAACTGGTTGAGGAATACTGAGACTAACACGTATGTATATTAACTGGGGAAACCTGAGTTGCCTGGTTGTTATGGCAACTGTGCAACTCCTTTTGGAGGTTTTTTTCGTGACATAAAACAACATGAATCTAGAAGTGTTTAGTTCAGCAACAAAGTCAGACTTTTAATGTTGGTATGGCTTTGCCTCATAGGCTTCATCATATGGGGACAGGACTGTTGTTCAGATTAGGAACAGACAGGAACATTTAGGAACATTTTCCTGAGTCAGGGAAATGGGTACTTACAGGGGAGGCCATCTCATCAGTCAGAAGGGTCTGTGATAATGATGCACAAGCAACTCCAAAGCTCATCAGCTTAAAACCACAGAGAGGATTTGCAGCTCTGGCTGGTGTTTGCATCATAGGTCATCAAAAGGGCTATGTTTTGATTTATCTTTGAATGAGGACACAGCCAGGTAGGAGGAGTCCAACTCTATCTTTCCAAGATTCCCAAAGAAAGAAGAAAATGCAGTGGCATGCACTGGATTTTAGACTTTGTTTAGAAGTGACACATGTCATTGCCAGTAAGGTTACACTGGCCAAGGAGAGATATTTAACAATAACTATTTTAAGACTTGAAAAAATAAGCAGGAACATCAGTGACAAGCAATGCCCATATTCTGGCATATGCTTGCTCATTCTTAGAACACCGATGCCGGGCTGTAAGGTTTGTTTCATGGATAATCATCCTAGATGATATAGAATATTTTGCAGCATCTTTGACTAGACCTACCCACTGTATCAGTAACTGGCTTCCCAAATATGTTTCCAAGCTGTGACAACCAAAAATGATTCTAGGTGTTCCCAAAGATCCCCTGGAGGAAAGAGGGCAAATAGCCCCCAGGTGAAAATCATTATCATGCAGTGATTTACAGAAGAGTGTATGCCTTTCAGGATGCTTGCCTTTGACAAATATGGCTTCTATCATCAACTGTGGGACCTTTCTGGGCCTATTGTTTCATGGGTGAAAATGAGTGACACATAGTCCTCTCCTAGCACTGTTATAAGAGATTGGTTGAGGCAATACAGTATTTTCAAATTACTCAGTAAAGTACCTGACACATAATACATATGCAAAAATAAGCTTTAGACAAATCAAACCTTCCTTGGAGTGGCCTGAGATTTATTGCCTTATCTCTAGTTTCAGGAATGTTTGTTTTATGTTGCATTGAATATGCTATTTAAACAAGAAAATCACTAATGTTTTATTAATTACACACAGTAGTTCTTTGTGCCATATGAGTCACTTTGGCTAAGAATGCTCTGGCTTCATCTCGTAGGGTTAGAAATAAAATGGAACCAAGTGACTATGGGGATGACTCAATAGGTCTATCTCTAATGAATTTTGCTTCTGGTGGGTTTTCATTTGTGTATGGAAATAGGTTTTTAGAAAGCAAGAATTCAAAGTTGATACCTTTTCATTTTGATGTTTGCTGAAAGCAGATGACTCATGAGCATTGGGTCAAATATATCTGTTTGTTCTAAGCCCAGAACATACCAGTCATTGTCACTGAAAGGCAGGAGTTAAGAATTGTCCCAGAGACAAGGGGCCTGGGATATCAGCTCATGGGTCCTTTAGAATTTAGTGTAGTTGCTCACCTAACTTTAATACAATTCTGCACGTTTTTATGCAACATCTATTCATTTGGTATCATGTTAGTGACAAAACAGGCCAACCCATATTAAATGTCCAATAAGTGTTTGTACAAGTAATGGTCATGTAAACTGAAGTGAACCACTTTTAAAGGAAAGGAGGAAAGAAAGCCATTTTACAATCTGATGTTAAAAAAGATGAGGAGCCTCTGTGAGCTCAAGGCCAACATGGTCTACAAAGCAAGTTCCAGGGCTGCTACACAGAGAAATCCTGTCTCAAAAAAAAAAAAAAAAAAAAACAAAAAAACCCAAACCGCAACCACTTTTCTTGCTTCTCAAGGACTTCACATAAAGGACAGTAAAAGAATTCTTTTAAGACATAAACCCATAGGAGCAGAAGCAGAGTAGAGGAGACAGAGGCAGAATATTTAGCGAGTTAGAGAAATAGTTAGAACTTAACCGAGTCATAGAGGCTGAATTGTAAGGGGTATGAGAATAGAGACCTAGCCTGGTTTATAATGTGGGGCCAAGGTCTCAAAGGCTCAAAGCTAATGACTCCAAGTAGCTGGAAACTTGAAGGATAAAAAGGAAGCGGGTGAAGGAGAAAGACCAGAAGAAAAAGGAAGTCAAGGGGAAGGGCACCAGGGTTTAGCTGAATCACAAGCCTGCTGCTCCCAGAGAAGCTCACTGGGTGAGGACTAATGGAAAGGAGCCTGAGCTGCTGGAGCCCATTCCACACGAATTCATGGCCTAGTGTACGAAAGAAATAAAGATCCGGACTATACAGTCAAAGAGTGGTGTCTCCCTGAAAGAAAATGTTGGAGCAGATTTTGTTAGTTTATTGTATTTTTCCTATTCAAATTTTGGTAAATTTTTCCTGCCAAATTAAAAAAAAAAAAAAAAAAAGGAATTGCTAACTGGGGGAGACTTGCTTGAAATCTGGTTTGAAGATAGGTCTACAGATCTTCCTTTATAATTCCTTCCCTTGAGCTGAAGACTCATGGCTTTTCCTTGAAGTTATTCTCTGTATTAAATATGTAAGTGCTGAAGTTGGAACTAGATGCCAGTCCCCCTGTCTCTTTCCTCTATGAGACAGCAATAGGGCAGCCAGACTATTAAATAAAGAGGAAAGGCAGGGAAGGGCAGGGTTCCCGATTAAATGATTGTGCCAGGTCATTTCATGGTGAAGGGAACTGTTGACAGACCCCAGGCACCTGACCAAAACTTTTGAAGAACATTTTATGCCCCAGATTTTACATATGAATAGACTGCTAAGGGTGGTGGCTGCCAAAGAAAGCCTCAAACAAGCCAGAAAACAGAGCAAAGAAACAGGAAAGCATGATTTGTAGGCAACAGGAATGATGGAACTGAGAGAAGATGTAAAACAAAGAACCAACCTCTAGTGAAGTATTCTGAGATGAAGAAGTCACACCATAAATGAGAACCAATTGTGATTAAAAAAAAAGAGAACACCCGAGCAAGGGAAACACCTGTTAGAAATGAAAAATATGAGATCATAAATGAAAAATTCAATAGAACTGAGAAACATGCCCAGAAAAGCTGTCCAAAAAAGAAAGAAGCACAGGGGAGGAGAACACGGGGAGACTAGAAGAGCAAGATGCTTATCATCTGAGTAATAAAGGTTCTCAGGGGAAAAAAGTCCCGAAAACAAAGCGAAGAGATTATCACATTGAAGCTATTGCGCAATGCTAAATGCTCGCCTGGCATGCAGAAAGCCCTGGGTTCATCCCCAGCAAGACAGATAAACAGGAAAAAAAAAAAAAAAAGAGTAACAAAGAAATCATTAACAAAATAGGTCAGAAACATTTTACAGAATTATGGGATATGAATTTCCTGCTCAAAAAGGCCCATCAAATGTTGAAAAGTAAGAAAGAAATAGAAATAAATCACACAAAGGTTAGGGTTAGGGTTAGGCCCCAGTCAGGAAATAGGAAAGTGTATTGGGTAAAAACATCACTTCTCAACTTGTGAGTCATGACCCCCTTGAGGGATTCAAATACCCCAAGGGGTTTGGGGGGTGGGTGTTCCACATCAGATAGCCTACACATCAGATATTACATTGTAACAAAATTATAGTTATGAAGTAGCAACAATAATTTTGTGGCTGGGGTCACTACAACATGAAGAACTATATTAAAGGACTGCAGCCTTAGGAAGGTCCAGAACCACTGGATTAAAAGGATAGAAGCTGATCAGTGTGATAGGGTTTGGCATTATAGAGTTACTATAGTTCTTGAAAGTAGCACTGGAAGGCAAGGTGATATGGGCCAGTAACAGACAACTTTAAGGTAAAATTAAAAAAAAAAAAACCCTCAGAATTATGTTCTCAGCAAAATTGTCAATTAAATATGAGAACAAATAAAAATATTTTAAGTGTAAGGGGCAAAAAATAATACAACCCTTGAACCATTTCTCTGGAAACTCTTAGTACTGCTTTGTATGATATGGTAGCCACTTCCCACAAGCAGTTACTTAAATTTACACTCACTGTAACCAGCTTATATGTTATTACTATTTTGTTTGTTTGTTTTTAAGACAGAGTTTCTTTTTGCAGCCTAGGTTGTCCTGGAACTAGCATTATAGACCAGGCTGGCTTTGAACTTATAGAAATCCATGTGCCTCTGCTTTCCACATGCTGGGATTAATGGCATGTGCCACCATAGCCCAGCTTGCAAAAACAGGTCTTGCTACATAGGCATAGAATTCACTGTCTAGAACAGATGAGGCTTGAACTTGCAAATGTGTGATTTCTGGGATTATAAATATGTACTATCTCTGGCACAACTATATGAAAATTTAAATTTCAATCCTCAGTCATACAATCCACATTTTGGACACCCCCAAGCCACATGTTACTGATGAGAATCACATTGTATTATGAAAATTAAAAAAGCCAACATTATCATCATTACAAAATGTCTATTGGACACCGTGGGGTTGTGTTCCACCAAAATAAAAGAAGCTTTAAATATCACTGATTACCAGGCAACGACACAATAGTGTATTACATATTTTTATCATGGTGCCTTTCATGTTTATAAATCTGAAGATTTGTGAATCCCAAAGCATGCTCACTCTAAGGATTTCAGATAAAGGATTATGGACTGAACACATGTTGATAGAAATGTGATGCTAATGATGAAGTATTGCCAAAGTGTGACTTTCCCACTAACCAAATGATAAATTTCCACTCATTAATTTTTAATTCCAAACAGAGTTTTTTCCCCCGCTTTCTCTAGAATTTAACAAATTAATTATAAATTTTATTTGGAAGATCAAGTTTCTTTTTAAAGATAAATTTAGAATAGCCAATTAGAGGCATTTTCCCCTCTCAAATAATAAAGACCTATTAAAATACCATAGCAATAAAGGTAGTGACAGCAGGCACACACAGTTAAAGTGAAGGTCTAGAGCAATAATCTCAGAATCAGGCTCACTGTGGCCACATAAAAAAATGGCGGAGGTGGTAATCAAAGTAATAGAAAACTTAAAACTAAAAAAATGGTGCAGGATCCTTCAATTCCTTCCCTAAGCCCACCTTAGAATTTCTATTGCTATGATAAGGCATGATGACTGAAAGTAACCTGAGGAGGAAAGGGGTTATTTCAGTTTATAGGTCCACTTCACAGTCCATCAGCAAACACAGCCAGAGCAGGGACTTAGGCAGAAACTAAAACGGAAGCCAGGAAGAGATGCTGCTCACTGACTTGCCTTCTTATACTATTCAGGAGCACCTGCCCAGGAATGATACTGCTCACAGTGGGTGGAGCCCTTCCACGTCAGTCAGTAAGAAAATGCTCTACAAGCTTGCCTACAGACAATCATAGATGTGAGCATAGTCTTGGGTGGTATAAGGAAGCCAGGAGGAGCAAGTCACTAGGCAGGGTTCATTCATGATTTCTGCTTCGGTTTCTGCTGCCAGTTTCTTGCAGTAAGTTCCTGCCCTGACTCCCTTGGAGTCCCCTGAAAGTTTTAGCTGAAAATAAAGTCTTTCCTCTACAGGCTGCTTTTGTCTATGCTGTTTTACCACAGCAAGAGAAATCTTAGAGAGAGGTTCCATCCTGTGGAGCAGCCATTAAATCCAATCAAAGTGGTTGGTTACTCCACAGTAACTGTGCCACTTTTGTACCAGTCTTGCCAGGCCAGTTATTATAGCCTGTGGAGTTCACAGCTGTGTAAGACTCTTGATTACTCCCCTAGCAGATTTCTATGCGTAATGTAAACTAAACACACACATTTAAAGATTCAAAGCTAGCAGCTGCATGAGAAAGAACATGTGATATTTATTTTTCTGGGCCTAGATTACCTTACCCAAAATGATCCATTTATATGCAAATATTGTAATTTCACAATCCTTTCCAGATGAAAAATATTCTATTGTGTAAATATACCATGATTTTATTATTTGTTCATCAGTTGATGGATATCTAGGCTGTTTACATTTCCTGATGGACCTGGATGAGCCAGTATCTATGGCATAGGCTATAGAATTCCTTGGGTATACATCCAGAGGCTGTATAGCTGGACCACATGGTAGATCTATTTCTAGCATTTTTAAGGCACCTTAATGCTGATTTACATAGTGGTTGTATCAGTTTGCATTCCCATCAGCACTGGGTAAGGTTTTCCCTTTCCCCACATCCCTGCCAGGCCACCATTTGTATTTTGGATCTTAGCTATTTTGACTAAGGTAAATGACATTTGAAAGTAGTTTTAATTTATATTTCTCTGGTACCTAAGGATATTAGATTTTTAAAAAAAATATATCTCTTAGTCATCTGTATTTCTTCTCTTAAGAATTCTGTTTAGTTCCATGTCCCATTTTAATTGGGTTGTTCTTGGTGTATAGCTCCTTTTTAAATTCTTTATATATTATATATGTTAACCCTCTGTCAAATGTATTGCTGCTAAGTAAAGTCCACACCCCCCATTCTGTAGACTGCCTCTTTACTCACATGATGGCATCCTTTGTTTCACAGACACTTTCTAGTTTTATGAGGTTCCCTTGGTCAGTTTTTGTTCTTAATTCTTTCACTACTTGAGTCCTATTCGGAAATCTGTTTCCATTCCAGTAAGAGGAAGCCTACCTGGAAAGCAGTTTTCCGTAGTAAGTGGGGTTGATGTCATTGGAGAAGTGTATGGAAAATAATAAAATTGGGACCCTAAGCATATAGCACACACAAAAACCAATTCTAAAAAAATTAAGATCTAAATGAAAAAAATCTTTAAAAATTAGAAATCTTTAAAAATTAAAAAGCTTTGCATTAAGTCAGGGTTTTTTTTTTTTTAGTTAAAATTTCAATTATATTAAAAAAATATAAAACTTCTGTGATCCCAGCACTTTGGGAGGCTAATGCAGAAAGACAGTGTCTTTGAGACTATCCTGGACTGCATGGGTTAGGGTTTGAGATCTTAACTCAAAACAAAACAAAACAAAAAAAACCTTTGTGAAACAAAAGAAACAATACAACTAAAAGAGAAGTTGTAACCTGTATCATTTGGGAGTCAGGCCCAGGCCTGGAGACTGAAAGACACACAGACACACAGACTGTAATTCATTCGTGCAGGGAGAATGCCGAATGCCGAATGCCAAATGCCAAATGCCGAATGCCGAATGCCATTTATTGAGACGCGGGCTCAGACTTATATACCCGAGGCAGAGCACAGGTGGAAATTCCCCATGGCTGGAAATCACTGACTTGGAGTAAACAACTTATTCCCAGGTGGCTGGAATATTACTGACTAATAGCAAACAACTTAGGCTCTCCTGTTCTAACTTAACCTCATCTGTTCTAACCCCCGCCCCAGGCAGGAAACCAGAAACTACCTGGAACTGGGTGGTAAGCATAGAATGTACAGTCAGCAACCACAGGCCTTTGCCTCATGGCTCAGAGTGCAGGGTAAGGTCATGTAGGGGCCTACAAGAAGTCTTGAAGAGGGACAAAATAATTTCAAGTGAATATACCAATAGAGGATTGATATCCAGAATAAAAAGAGCTTAAAAAAAAAAAAAAAAAAAAACTAAAGGAAGAAAATCCATTAGAAAAAAATAGTCAAAGGACAAGAACAAGCAATTCTTAGAAGAAAAGATATAGTCAACAAAGATGTTCAGTCTCACTACTAACAAATGCTTATTAACACTCCAAAAAACTGGTATTTGTATATATACTTCCTAGGTACATGCAGCTCTGTGCCCTCATTCAAGAAGCTTCCTTTTGCAGCAGATAAAGGCTATTTTAAAGGCTGACAACCGGTCAAGGTGGGGAAACAACTGACCAGGCCATGGTCATCTCCAAATGAAACACATATAATGAAACTCCTATATTCAAAGAACATTGTGGAATAGGAGCCAGAAAGACTGTAAAGCCAGAAAAGTAGGAGGATTGATCTGACATAGTATCTTCTAGACACAGCTGGGATGTTGTATCCATGAACTCTCAACAGGCCTGCCCAAGACCTGCATAAGACCACACCTGTTGACAGCTGGCGTGCTGACCTAGACAGGGACCACATTTTACAAAGCCGCACCCACAGTCAAAGAGCCATAGACAGACAATGGCTGCTGAGAGGAGAATGAGTTTTCTTCAGGGATAAGCTCTTGATTGGCTGTCCATGCAAGTGGTCAGCTCCATATTCATGTACATATGGGTAACAGTAATTGAAAAATAAGACATGATGGGTATGGAGAGTGGAATGAGAGGAATTGAGGGGAAGAAGAGTAGATATGATTTAATATAGTGTGCTCATGTACAAAATTCTCCAAAAATAAAATAAACTTCAAGGAACCATCATGACATAGAGATACATGCCTGTAATCTCAGCCCTCGGAGGGTAAAGGTAGTAGAATTTACAGAGTCAGTCCAGGTTAGGCAACAGCAGGAGTCCTGAAAAAGCAAACAACCAACCAACCACATAGAGAGCATGTAGAGATATCTTCAAGGAAGGACTACTGGACTTTTGTTCGAGACAGGGTCTTACTGTGTAGTTTAGGCTATCATCACACTCCACATCTTCTTGCCCCAGCTTCTTGTATTGGGATTATAGGTCTGTATCACCACCTAGCTTGCCATACAATTTAAAACAAACTGATGAAGATTAAAACAATTGTCAATATCAAGTGTTGGTAATTATCACATATTGGAATTGCAAACAGGCAGAACCATATTGGAAGGGAATTTGTCAACTCCTTTAATGTGGAAGATGTGTACTTCCTCCCACCCTAGATGTTCTGACAGAAACAGAACGAAATAGCACAAAGAGAAGTGTCCCATTGGGGTGGGGGTGGGGTGGCACAGTGGGTAAAGGCACTTGATGTACTCATGTACTCAGTTCTGGTCCAGGGACTCTTATGATGGAAGGTGAGGACCACCTCTGTAAGTTGTCTTCTGATTTCCATGAGTGCACAGAGGATCAATGCAATAAAGAAATAAAACGTAGGGAGAAAGCGTACCACGACATTCTCTGAAACATTCTTGGCTGTGACACAAACTAGAAACCATCTAGCGTCCTTTAGCAAGGGAATGGATGTACACGTTTACACACAAACACATACGCATTGCGATTTTTTTCATATAATGAAACAGCTACTTTTAAAGGAAATGAATTACAGCCTTATGAATCAATTTAGATAAATTTAAATCTTTAAATTGTGAAATTTCAGGAGAATACTTAAAATATATTACTAGAACAAAATTAGGAAACAGCCAGACTATATATATTACTAATTCTTTACAGACACTTACTTATGAGATAAGATTATAAAGGTATATATGGAAATAATGGACTTTAAATTCAAAACCGAAATTAGGTACACCATTGCAAAAACCATATAAGGCACTTTGGTGATATGTGTGTAGATGTGATTTTATTAAGTAAAACTTTTTTTTAGAGAAGTTTTAAGTTCACAGCAAAATAAAGCAGATATCACAGAAATTCCCATGTATCTCTGAGCCAATCTACATAGCATCCCTTTTGATCATATCTTGTACCATAACAGCACACATGTTATACCTGATTATACCCATGACCCTTGCCATCAGATTCAGATCCACAGCTCCCATTAGGGCTTGTTTAGGGTGTGTGTGGCCATTGCATGGATTTGGACAAATGGGCTACAGTGTGCATTACCATTACACCACCACATAGAGTAACTTCACTACTCACAACACCTTCAGTTGAGCAATGCTTATCCCAACGAAGAGCAATCTGGTCTTCTGAGATAAGATGATGGATTAGGTTCTCAACTTGTGGGTCATGACCCCCACAGCAGTCACATATCAGATATCCTGCATATCAGACATTTACATTATGATTCATAACAGTAGCAAAATTACAGTTATAAAGTAGCAACAGAAATAATTTTATGGTTGAGGGTCATCACAACCTGAGGGACTGTATTAAAGGGTGCAGCATAGGGAAGGTTGAGAACCACTGAGTTAGAAGCTACTTCTATGCAAATGGATAAAATGGAAGAAATAGGATTTAAGAAACAAAAACAAACGAACAAAAAAACCCCAAAGAACTACCGTATTCCTGGGATAGATAGAATGAGCTGAAGAACAAGGAAATAACCCTGTGTGATTTTTTATCCTCTGTAAAGGAACAATCAAGGCTGGTCCCTGTGGTGCTCAGGAAGGGCTGGGGTCAGTGGGAACCGAAAGAAAAGTGTTCTTACATCAGATCCACAGGTGTCTATAAGAGCTAAGATTGTCCAGGCCGCAGAGGATGCCCAGGGTGACAGCTGAAGCACAGAATAGCTGGCTGTGGTAGGGGAAGCAGCAGTGTTCCTTAGGAACCTGAAGCCGGGATGCTTTGTGTACCCTCTGGAAGCAACTGCTGCTGGAAAAGGCAGCATGTCTATCACTGTCTGGGTGAATTACAATAGGAGCGCTGCAGAATTTGTCTCCTGACTGACACAATCAGGAAAGCACCTCTCAGGGACAAAAGCTAACAGAGGTGAGGGGGGAGCACCTTCACACCTCACCCCACCTCATCAGCCTTGATCGTGAAAAGCCCTGTCTATGGAGAGTTCCTTCCTATATATTCCCTAATAATAACTGATTGAGGAGCTGGAGTTAAGGTTCCTATTTCCTCTTTGATGATTGTCCCTCAGTAAGAAGCTTTTTCTTTTTGCAAAAATTTGGTGCCATACTATTGCCAGAATCACCAATGTCATGATTAATGTTGACTGTCTGTCGAGTTGATGTAATTTAATCATCGAAGAGGCGTACTTCTGACTGTGTGTGAGGTGTTTCTAGAGCTCTTGAATTGAGGAGGAATGACATATCTTGGGGCTAGTGTCCTGAGTACAAAGAAGAAACTAGAAGGGAGGCAGGTTTCTCATCAGGTAAGGAAGCCTGATGCCAAGTGCAAATGATCTGAGTTTGATTCCCAAGATCTACACAGTGGAAGGAGAAAACCAACTCCCACAATTTGCCCTCTGATCCCCACAAGCCATGGTGTCTAGCCTCTGATCCTACTAAGTAAATGTAAATGGGGGTGGGGCTTATCTAATAACAGGAGAATGTGGAAGGACCACCAGCATCATTTCCCACTGTTTCCTAATGTGGATGCAAAGTGAGCTGCTGCCCCCACTTCCGTAACTTTGCCTTTCCCATCATGGCGGACTACGTCCCACCCAACTGTAAACGGCAATAATCTCTTTCACCCATAAGTTGCTTCTTCACAGACATTTAGTCATAGCACTGAGAAAACTACCGAATTCAATTGGAACCATTGCCTGTATACTTTAAAGGTAGTCTCATTGGCTGCCACATGCCTAAGGTCATCTTCAAGGTCGTCAGTCCTCCAGATATTAGCCTCTGCTCTCTATGCTGCTTGATTATGGATGAGATGGAAGGAGCCCCTTCAAGTTCCTCCTTCTTAGATGGACTTCCTCAACAGTATGATCTGTGTCTTTGAATTATGAGCCAGAGTAACCCCTCCCTAGAGTTCTTTAGTCCTATGTTTATCACAGCAACAGAAGGAATAGCTAAAATAGTAAGTCTTAAATATAACCACGTGTCACAGGGTGGGGCAGCAGGAGATTTAATCACACAATGGGAATGTTAGGCTAGGCTTGGTAGCACATGCCTGTAATTCCAGCATTGTGGAGGATGAGGCAGGAGGATCTAGCATTCTGGGGCAGCCTAGGAATTGTAAGACCTTGTCTCAGAGCAACAGCAGCAGCAATCATGAGTAGCAGAAAGACTCAGAGTGAGAAAAACCTGACCCATTGCTGGAGATTCTAAATGGGGAGGAAGCCTCCACATCTAAGGAATGCAAGGAGATCTCCAGAAGCTTCGAGAAAAGGGAATCTTTGCTAGAGTCTACAGAAGGAATTCATCACAGTGCCCTCTCCACCACCTCCTCATACTTCTGACTTATAGACGTGTTAGGCGTTTTGCTCTGTGGACTTCTGTTATAATGTTATGTGTGAAACTATGCCTCATTCAAATCTGTACATTGATGCTGTAATGCACAGTGCCTCAGAATGCAACCAGATTTGGGCATATAACTTTTCCAGAGGTAATGAGGGTAAAATGAGGTCAGAGGGTCCTAACAACATTTCTCCTCATAATTCTGAGGGTGGAAGATGTCACCTTGGTGAAACTCGCAGCAAGGCCTTTCTTTCGTTCAAAGATAATTGCCTTCTTATTGTATCAGAGAGCAGAAGGCAGAGAAAGGAAGCACACTTTCTCCTGCTTCTTCCTGTGAGAGAATTAGTCCCATCACCTGGGCTTCACTCTCATCACTTAATTGCTTCCCAAAGGCCCCATGTCTAAATCCTGCCACTTAAAGAATATGTTTTTTGACATGTGAGCCTTGAGACATATTCAGTCCACAGTGTATGTCCTTATGTAACCCTAGAGCAATAGGGAAGACAAGCTAAATCCTAAGGGCTTCTCGGGAGAAAAAAAAACCCTAGAAAATTATCCAGCCAGGCATGGCGGCGCATGCCTGCAATTCTAGCTCCCGTGGGATGCTGGGATAGGAGAGTCAGAATTCCACAGCAGCCAAGGCTCTGCTAAGGTCCGGGTCAGACTGGGCTATACAGCAAAACCCTATCGAACAAAATGAACCAACCAGTCTAAGAAACAAAACAAGTAAATTGCTTATAAAAAAAACCAAACCAAACCTGAGAATCAAATTAGTAACAGATCATTTAACCCACAACATTGGCTTATAGCTGTGACAAGAGAAAGGTTCCCCAAAACTCAGAACTTGCTGTTAGAATTGAATATCCAGGTTAGACTGTCAATTGGACCAGAAATGGAAGAAATGATGTTTTTCACACATTCAAGACCAAGAACTTGGCACATATTATTTTTTTGGGGGTGGAAAGTATGCATAATAAGATTTAATTTTGTTGGGTGGTCGTAGTGCAGGCCTTTAATCCCAGCACTTGGGAGGCAGAGGCAGGTGGATCTCAGTGAGTTTGAGGCCAGCCTGGTCTACAGAAAAAGTTCCTGGATAGCCAAGGCTACACAGGATAAAACAAAACAAAAAACCCACTGTCTCCCCCTACTACACACCAACAACTCAATTTTATATAGTTGTTTAAAATATTGCACTTCTATCAGAGAATACAGCTCAGTTGTAGAGTGCTTGCCTGGCATGCCCCAAGCCCCGAGTCAGTTCCCAGTACTGGCAACATTACATTTCTAGAGGTGGAAACTTAATAGAGGTCTGAAACCACTGCTTCCCTGCTCCTTCTCAGTAAACAAAAATCTCATTTATATTTCCCAAATACTGATTAAAACTGATATTATTTAATTTTGTTTTGTATCTTGTATAATAACATTATACATATTGTTCATTGGTTGGACCTTTCAACAGTGACCTATAGACATGTTATAGAATCTCCATATTTTCTGAAAAGGGGTAGTTACATTATGAACCTTTGTGTCATAGGAGGTCATGATGCAGCCAAAAGCATTTGGGGAGGAGAGACTGGAGACTCAGAAGTGGTGGCAGGAATATTACAGAATGGGGAGGAACATTGTTTACAATCAGAGGATCAAGGGATAGTTGGTAAAGTATCTCCCTCATAAGCAAGAGGGCTCAAGCTTAAGTCACAGAACCCACAGAACATAGACACTCACAGACACACACACAGACTGTGATGCCTGTTTGCAATTCCAGTGCTGGACAGGTGGAAACGGGCAGATCCTTGGAGTTAGCTAGTCTGCTTGGTGAGCTGCAGGCCAGAGTCCTTAAAAGATAAAAAAGAAAAAGAGAAAATGGAGGCAGAAAAGAAAGAAAAATAGAACCAATGCCTTTAGAAGATAAAAAAAGAAAGAAAAGGAGGGGGAGAGAGAGAAACATACAAACACAGAGAGAGAGAGAAGAGAGAGAGAGAGAGAGAGAGAGAGAGAGAGAGAGAGAGAGAGCGCGCAAGCCAGAGCCAGCACCTGATTATCAGTTCTGAAGATCATCTTGTCCTTGGACTTCCACACATATGCACATGCACGCACACCTCCCAAAAGCAATTAATTTATGAGAGAGCTAATTTGCAAAGATAATGGCCATACTATACACCAGAAGAGAACTTGAGTCCACAACCTACAGCATCTAGCCCTGAAAACCCTCCCACTCTGATTGACAACCAGAAGCACCACTGGAAGTCAGGTTATAGACAGGTTAGATTGTTACCTGCAGTGAAAATCCAGGAAGCTAAACGATGACCTCTGAACAGTCCACCCCAACATCCACAACTTTGTTAGTACCTGGTACCTTCCTGAGTTTCTGTCTTCACAACTCCAACCAGTGAGCCCCGCATCTATTGTAACTAATCTCACAGGGGAGCTTCTTTCTAGCCTGCTTGCAGCTCCTGCTGCCATCATCCTTCAGCCAGACCAACCAGGAAGCTTTCCCAGTTTCCTTTCTAGAGAATTCTCACTCCTCTGCCTGCCCTTGAGTCTCAGGTAAAATACAGTGACAGTAGTTGTGGACTTCTTTGCTACAACATGCTTGGAATAGAGAGTTTCTGCAGAGTAGAAGAGATGACTCAGAGATTAGGGGCACTTGTTGCTCTTGCAGAGGACTCAGGTTCCATTTCCAGTACTCACATGGTATCTCACAAACATCGGTAACCCCAGTTCCAACAAGATCCAATGCCCTGTTCTGGTCTTTGCAAGCACTGAGCATGCATGTGGTACATATATACACACAGGCAAACACTCATACATAATTAAACAAAAATCTTTTTAAAAAGATTTTTTAAAAGAATCTTTACCTGTCTCATTTGGCTGGGTCTTCACTTGTTTTAGATATAAGATACTAAGTAAAACTTTAGAGAGATGAATCAACTTTCTCAATTTTGCTGCCAAAGTCACTAGAAACTAAAGAGACAAATAGAGAAATAGAAAGTATTAGAAGTGTGTGTATGGGGGTGAGTACTTTTCTCTGATTTACAAGAGACAATGGTCAAAAGCCTTTCTTGGATGCCCATCCAAGAGTGGATCTTTAATGAGAAAGGGGAGCAAGCATTTTCCTTTAATGTGAAAATTTCCTTTCTATTTTTCCCAAACTTTTGTTTTTACATCAACTCATCACTTTTAGAGTTCGATATATTTTCGAATAGTTGCTTTTTAGTCTCCTGGGTAAAAATTTTGTTTTTAAAAATGTGGATGGACCTGAGGAAGAAAAAGCCTCTGGTACTGACCTTAGAGCAAAGGGCCAGGCCATGGTAAAGTCAGGAACAGAGAAGGAGCAAGAGCTGGATACTGGGAACATCATATACAAAGAAAGAGCTTTCCAGGAGGAACATCGAGACAGCCAAACTTTTCAGCTATGGAATCTAGTAGCTGACCAGGAGAGATGGCCCTACAGTATGAGGAAAAAAAAGAAAGAAAAAGAAAAGAAAAAACAAAACAAAAGAATGACCATACAGATATCAGATTCAAGGGCAAGGCAGCTTCCATGCCAGGCTGCAGGGCAGCAACTCACTGCAAAGTCCTGGCTCTGTGTCTTCCCTAGAGGTCTGAAATAAAAACTGTCTGTTCTGGTTTATGGTTTTTAAAACTTGTGATTATTTAAATGTCTGATTCGTTTTCCTTTTATACCGAGTGTGGGGGTGGCATGCCTGCTGATGCCTACAGTAAAGTCTCTACTGTTCCTTGAAGCTTTGAGCTAAATAATTGAACTGGTATGGATGGCTGCTGAGAAGCAGGAGGTCACAAAGGGCCGCTGTTTTATTTAAGAAGCCATACAGCTCGCACTGGTCCATTAACACAAAGGAAGAACTGACAGGAGGTATTGTTAGTTTTGAACACCCACTAAGTGGCTGCCTGGCTCCATACTGCCACTACTGAAGCTATTCAAGTTGAAGCAAGGTTCCTGCTCTTCTTGTGGAGCACCCCATTATTACTACCCTAAGACAGAGACCTTATTTTTAGCAGAGGTATAGAGCTGTCAAGGACCAGTCACTTCTAGCCTAGGAGATTCTTTCACTTTTGGAGCTCGGGGTGGGGGCTGGGGCCAGAACTTACACGGCTTCTTGCCCAGCGCAGAGGCAGGTGTGTGTTTATTTTGTGATGAACAAAATGTAGTGATGCACAAAATCTCTTTGGAGCAAACATTTGGATAAACCCCTCTTGCCAGCCCCTTTAATCTCCACAGCAGGACTTATGAGATTTTGCCTCTTGGCTCTGGGTGTCTGTTTCTTATTTCCTCTGCAATTGCAGGAAGTCTCTTGGAAGAAACACAGTCCAGAGAATGCTAAGGCTGGTATTAGGAGACCTCTAGGAGGCTGCAGACTCTCAGCTCTTCAGGCAGTCAGCATCTACTTCTTTCTCCCTGTTGAAATTCTACGCAGACTTTCTACTCACTCTTCATTCCCCTGTCCACCAGTACTTGGCTTTTCCAAGTGCATTTTATGGCTTTCTCAATATTGCTGGAGGCTCCAGAGAGGAAGAGAGAACATGAAATACACATAAAAACTGGGGCTGTGCTCTAGGGAGGCTTAGGTGCCTGACTCTGGTGTGATTTGGAGATGCCCATTAGTTTCTCTGCTTAGTAATAACCCTTTCTTTGGATTGTATTCTCTGGCCAGCAACTGGAATCCCTGGCCAATTTAAGAACATTTCTGATGGATCTAAATTCAATGAGAATCCAGGAGTTTTTGAAAGGCAAGAAGGCCGCAGTTAACAAGAAAACAGGGCCTTCACATGCCATTTTCTGCTTCCTAGTCTCTGTTACTCAAAGGTAAGCTGGTCAAGGGATGGATGAGCCTTGACTGGGTATCCAGTCTCTGCTATATGCTCCCTGAGTAGGAATTTGTAGATGAATGCAGGGTTAACCTGCCAGCATGGAGCTGAACTCCGGGCTTTTAAATTTTTTCTTTTTCAGCATTTGATTGCTCTGCAGATGGGTAATCTTCCCATGTGAAATGGGCCACTCATAGGCCAAATGGCCTGGGAACAAACATGCTGTGTTGGAGAACAGAGTTCTATCATCAAAGAGATGGTATCTGAAACCTGAGTCTTGAGAATAAAATGTCACACACACACACAAAAAGAAAAAAAAAACCCAAACACCTGCTATGGGATGATGTGGCTGAAAATGCACCTGGCTGAAGGGGTGGATGATACCAGGGGTCAAATCCAGGAGGATAGAGAATCTACTCATAGCTCATGTATTTCTGAGTGGCAGTGCTGCTGGCCAGTGGAAACTGAATGATGGGCAAGAGCCAAGAGCTTTGAAGCTGGATTATGTCAGTTTAGAGCCCAGCTCTGCTACTTACCATACTTGGTGAAGTGAATCTTGACTTTCTCATTTGGGGATGTTGGTACCTACTTGATAAGATCATCCTGAGGGCTAAAATGGTGCTAACGAGATGCTCTTAGCCAATCATGAAGCTTGCTGTGCCAGTCCTTATTGACTCTTATGTGGTCACTCTAAGAGAAGCACTGGTAGGCTTTTCTGTTCCCTTCTGGTGTGAAGAAAATACAACTGCATCCTACCCTCAAGTCTTGTCAGGCTCACTGATAGCCTGCCCATGACTGCCCCATCCAGGCTGCCCCATCCAGACTGACCAGCTCACCACTGACCATTCCCTTCCTACTGCTGACTCCCATCCCCACAGCTGACCATCCTCCCCACAGGTGACCCTTCTCCACACAGCTGACCATTCCTCCCACAGTTGACCTGTCGTATGAAATTTCTGGCCCAGACTTTCTGGGCCTGGACCAGAGGTTTGACCGGCAGTCTGGCAGTCCAGCAGAAACACTCGTAGTCATACAGAGACACACAGATGCTTATGTTAATTTTCTACTGATTGACCTAGGGCCCAGGCATATAGCTTGCTAGCTCTCTAGTCTTAAACTAACCCATCTTATCCCGTTCAGCCATGTGCGGCTCAGCACCTTTTCTCAGAGCAGCATTTCAGCTTCTTTCCTCTGTGTCTGCTGCTGTCCCCTCATTATGCCTTTGTTGCATCCCTGTGGTGTCTCTCTCTGCTCTGAGATGTTCCCAAGTTTTCTTAGCCTGGTAGCCCTGCCCACACTTTCTGTCTGCCTTTGACCAATCAGTTTTTATTAAACCCATAGGCGGGACAAATATTTACAATGACAGGAAACAGTAGCAACAAAGCATAATCCCCCTGCACTGTCCCCCTCCCCACAGCTGATTGATTCTCCTTCCCACAGCCGACCGGCTCACTGCTGACCACCCAGGCTGACCTGCTCTCACCAGGCCTCTCCTTCCAGCCCCATTCTCATCTTTGTGTCTCTGCCATTCCTTCCTCCTTTCCTTGCCATCTGCCATTTGGGGCAGCTCTGTAATAATCAACAGACGGCAGCGGCACCAACTCCTTAGTGTCTGATGTAGGTAACTCCAAATAAATGTGGAGTGTCTCAAGATGAGACTGTGGGCATCCATTACCAGTTTCAACACTGATAACTCATCCACATCTCACTTCATGATAGCCCATACTCTTTTTGTTTTGAGGGAATTCCCAGGTATCATAACATTTCTAGAACTTAAAGATCTCCTTTTGGCAACTTGCTATCTTACCTAAAACAAGGAAGGCATCCACTCCACACCCAGGCTATCTTCCCAATCATTGGTATGAAGCTCACACTGTAATATAGTTCCACTCAAATATAGTGCTGCTTTAGAAACTCTGCATAATACATGGGGAAAGAAAAATCTTTGATAATTAGAATAACAGCCTTAGTTTGTAACCATCGATGATCAAAAATACTAATGCAGAAGTTATTTTTAAAAGATTTATTTATTATGTATATAGTATTCTGTATGCGTGTTTGCCTGCACACCAGAAGAGGGCACCGTGTCTCATTATAGATGGTTGTGAGCCACCCTGTGGATGCTGGGAATTGAACTCAGGATCTATTGAAGAACAGGCAATGCTCTTAACCTCTGAGCCATCTTTCAGTCCTAGAAATGATTTTTAACATTTGGCTTCCAGCATTGCTGCAGTCCAGCACCTTCTGCTGCTTTCCAGCTCTGGTGCTGTCTCTATTTTTTTTTCTTTTTTACTTTCTTTCTTTTTTCCAGTATCCACTCCTCTGTGACATCTCCCAAAGCCTGGAGAGTGATGACTTGATGTAAGGTACCTGGATCCATATCTCTACCTCTTCTTTTTAGTCTGTGATTAACCCAAACTTCCACACATTCACCCCTGTTTTTCTTTGCTTTAGTTCTTCACATACCAGTGCATGTTACCTTCCTCTGTGCCCTAATAACAACTAAATAAGGATCAGTAGTTTCACCATGATTCCTGACCTCATCTTTTTTATTCTTTTGTATTCATACTTAGCATAGACAGTACCCTTGGCATCCTTTCATTTCCTAAACTAACTGGTACTTAAAAAGTTAATTTTCTTAGTCACCTACTACTCTTGTATTGGCGCAGGTCAACTGCTGAGTAGCTACTGTTGCTGCACACATTACTCAAGCCACAGGTGCAGAATACACAAAAACTTTACCATAACTGTGCTACAACCTTGACTCCCTTGAAAAATGCAAATGTGGCCCCTAAAAGAGGAGAGGCAATCTGCATTTAAAGAATAAAAACAACAATCTTAATAACAGAACCCCAGACAGGAAGATCCCATTGCAAGAACACAGGTAACCTGACAAGACAGGACAACTTGTCTCTTCCAAAAATTATCAGCCCTACACTAATAACCTCTGATAAAAATTACATATATGAAATTCCAGATACAGAATATAGAAAACAACCCCAAGAAGACTCTGGGATCCAATTAAAATGCAATAGCTACACAACATGGGCATGTAGGTAGGATAATAATTGCATGCAAAGAGTATAGAAAATACTTTTAATAAGATCACAGAAGAAAAAAAAAATCCAAATCTAGAGAAAGAGAAGCCTATCCAGATATGAGACATATTTAACACCAAACAGTCAGGACAAGAAAAGACATTTCCCACATCACCATCACCAACATGTACAGAACAAAGACAGTATGTTGAAAGCTGCAAAAGAGAAGATGAAGGTACAGAGAAAAGCAGAGAATTGACTGACTTTTCAACCCTAACCATGAAAGCAAGAAGAACTTACACTGATGTCTTCCAAATCCTAAAATGGCATAATTACCAATGCAGCCTAATATCTAGCACAACTATAATGTCAGAATTACAGTCAGAAAAAACTTTGCATGATAAAATCAGGTTGAAGTTTATAATATAAGCAGGTCTGCAACAATGATTTATAGAAACAGTAGTCTTCCAAATAGCCAGGCAGGGTGTCATATGCCTTTTATCTCAGCAGAGCCAGACAGATCTCTGAGTTTGAGGGTAGCTGGTCTACATAGCAAGTTCCAAGTCAACTAGATCTATATAGTAAGATTCTGTCTCAAAAACAAACAAAATGAAACCTTCCACCTCAAAAACCCAGTTCCTGATAGATTCAGTCCAGAATTCTACCAGACCTTCCAAGAAGAACACCAATATTATTTAAATTATTGCCTATAACAGAAATAAACTCTTTTTATAAAGATAATATTCTCCTGATACCAAAACCAGATAAAAAATACTACAGCAACAAAAAGTGATACATAGATCAATATCTCTGATGAATATAGACACAAAAATTTCAGTGAAATGTTTGCAAACTGTACTTAAAAACATACAAAATATTGTTCATCATGATTAGGCTCACTTCATTCCAGGGATGCAGGACTGGTTTGATATGCAAAAATCAATAAATGCAACTCACCACACAAATGGACTCAAAGACAGAAGTCACATGGTTATTTCAATTGATATAGCAAACGCCTTTGACAAATTCCAATATCTTTTCATGATAAACACCCTAGGGAGACTAGAGATTGAGGGACTATATCTCAATATAACAAAGGCTACCTATGATAAAATATAGCTACCATCATGTGTAAGCAATTCCATTAAATTCAGGAATGTAACAGATGTCCACTTTCATTACATCTAATTAATATGGTGCTTGACGTCTTACCTAGAGCAATAAGAAAAAAGGAAATAAAACTGATGTAAGTAAAAAAGAAAGAAGTCAAATTATTCATATTTTCAGATAACATGGTTTTATATATGAATCTATAGGTACCCCATCTTCATTATCCATTCATCACTTGGTGGACATCTAGGCTGTTGTTGTGTCCTAGCTATTATGAACATGGATGATCATCTGTCTCTGTAGTAGGAAACAGAGTCCTTTGGGTCATATACTAGATCTAGCTCTAGTTTTCTGAGGAACTGTAGTACTGGTACATATGTACAAGAGAATATTCATCTGTAAGGAAAAATAAAATTATAACAATTTCAGATAAAAGTATCATATTGATCGAGGTAACAGATTTGGAAAAATAACATCACATTCTCACTTACATGTGAACTTTACCATTGGATCTTCAATTTGTGTTTTTAATTTGAAGTACCTGTAGAATATAGGAAATTGAAGAGGATTTACTGCTGTGGGGTGGGGGAATCTTAAAGGAGTGGGTAGCAGAACACAGATGATATGAAGGGGGAAAGAGAAATAATGGGAAGGTAGGTTTAAGTAAAAAGAGAGTAGACAGGAGGGCAGGGCAAATGACAGGGCTGGAGGAGGAACAGCTAAAGATATTTGAAAAAGTCACTTGAAAACCCACTATTTTATAAGCTTCATATATACATATATATCCTATATATCCATGCAAATGAGCTTAATTGGTGTTATCCTACACAAGAGATTATGCTTATCCTAGAAGCCATATGTTGCCTCCTAAAAAAAATCTCAGTGCAGGTGTAGTATAATCCCATTAAGTTAGAAGAGTTCCAGAGACCTTCAGAACAATACAGACTGTTGTTCTTGCTCTTGGTTACTCACCAGAACTTGATGAACTTTGACGAAGACACATGTGATCACAAGACATGGAAAAATGATCAAGTAATGCTGTCCAGGAAACTTCCTCCTGGCTAGTTTTCATAGTTTTAGAAGACATTATGCAGGCTGCTGGGGTGGGGTGGGAGAAGTCATTAACAGTCTTATCTAGTTGTAATCTTGTCAGCTGCAATGATAATGACTGGTATGGTAAGACATACCTATGGGTGTAATAGTAGCATCAATGTTATGGGACAACCAGTCACTTTCTAATTAGATATAAGGCCCACTTCAAAGAGGAACATGTGTCTTGTACCATAAGTCTGGCCACAAACCCATAGTTGGAGAGCATACAGGCCTTACAGATGCTATTATTATTCTGCTAAAAGGACATTCAAACTGCTTTCCTAATTTGTATCTGTATACCCATAGATTAGTGCAGCTCTTAGACCTCATCAGAGACATTTCTTTGTGTAGTAAGTAGATGGTGATAAATGACAAGTCCTGCACAGGATCAAGCCAGTCAACATTATATAACATGGAATGGGAAGGCATTTACAAGCTCCCTTCCCCAAATAAGGAGCTTTTGACAGAAGATGACTTCTGACCGAGGAGGAGTTAGTTTTCTTAAGGGTGTAACTTTTCTTATACAGGTCAGAAAGTACCAGTGGGCTCCAGTGGGCTCCAGTGGATGGTTCTATACCTAGGAGATTATATGCAGCACACATTGGACTTGCTGGATTATATTTTTAAAAGAGTACATAAAGTTGTAGAGTAAGTATGGAGGTGGAATGGATCTGAAGAAGCTGGGAGAGAAGAAGAGGGATGGATATAATCAAAATCCATTGTAAGAAAGTATTAAAGAATTAACAAAATATTTTTAAAACTTCTCTTATAATCTCCAAACCATTTAGAAAAGAACTAAGTGCTTTGAAATGTTTCCTCCTAGTGCTGGGGATCAAACCCAGGTCCTCAAATATGCTAGGTAAATGTTCAACCACTGAACCATCCCTCCATCGCTTGAAAGCACTGAAACATGCTAAGAAGTTGCTTCTCCTTAGGAATTAACATGGCTGCCTTCCCCTATCCCCTGTGATATTTCTCAAGGCAGTTTGTTTAGGGAACTTGCCTGTAAAACTGGTCAAGGAAATTTCTGCCTAGTTGTGGACTAAGTGGAGCAAGTCTAGGTATCGTCAACACGAACTTCCCCAGGTAGAGCAAATGTGTATATGATTCATCGGTTTCCACTTCTAATGAATTAGACTGAGATTGTGAGGGTCAGAGGAGACTGGCCATTCCTGTTCTTGGGTGGATCTGAACTTGTTCCTTCATGGGGAACAGAGCCTACTTGGAGAGAAATTATCCCTTCTGCTCCTTCCTAATTGCCTTCTTCAACAGAGTTTATAATGTGAGAATCGTTAACAGTAGCCTGGACTCACAGTTCCTGTGAAGGTAGAAATGGCCAAGAGGAGTCAGGCTTCCCTCCTAGCAGAAGTTTACTTGGCAGACCAAATCTCAGAGCTTGCTTTTTATCTGAAACACGATGTTCCAGAAGACGGGCACATTGACTTTGTAGTTTGTCTGATTCTGTATGTCTCCCTTGCCAGTACAGTAGGCAATCTTTTTAGGGAACAAATGACTAAGCCTGTGATCCGACTTGAGGGTTAGTTTAGAAATGTAAGACCTTTCCAAACAGGCCTGTTGTTCAGTGGTGTGTGTTGTCAATGTTTTGTAGATCACCAGCAGTTAGTTATTCAGTATGTGTGGTGGGACCTTTGGATCACTAGTCCTGCTATGTATGAGATGCATCTTCTTTTAGAAGTAGTACCAAAATAGCTTCATGGATCCATTTAATTTTATTTTAATCACTGAAGAGGGTTTTTGCTTTACTTTGTTTTGTGGAGGGGCTAGTTTATAGCCAATTTCCAAATCTTAATTCCTATTTACATTATGCATTACTTAGGAGTTTGAGGTTCAAATACAAATTTGATTTTTGATTTTTTCCCCTTTGAAATAAGAATGTCTATAAATAGTTAAGCTGATGGCCAAGAGAGAGAGAGAAAAGATATCTGATAGCTCCCCAGACTTTGTCTAATAGTCAAGGAATCCAAGCCTTCCAGAAGTCTTTCTAGTGTACTGGTTACAAATATTTCTGGGTGATTAAAGGAGGATTTTGTACCTCTGTAACCCTCTGATTAA
This sequence comes from Sigmodon hispidus, assembly GCA_004025045.1. Classification (NCBI taxonomy): domain Eukaryota; kingdom Metazoa; phylum Chordata; class Mammalia; order Rodentia; family Cricetidae; genus Sigmodon; species Sigmodon hispidus. Next base: position 30,258 of record PVIH01013597.1, on the reverse strand, counting down.
TATAAATGAGGGTTACATATTAAACTGTCTATGTTTCACTTCTGTTTATGGATCTAAGATGTGGAAACGGACAGGAGTAGGTGGAACTCAGAAGCCCAATGTAAATGCTGGTGGTGGGGCCAAGCTCAAACCTCTGTGTTCTCTGAGCACTTGACCCTTGCTGGGCAGAAAGATTCCCTCTGGAATTCTCTCTTGGTCCTTGTGAAGTAGGGATAGTGATTTCAGTTCCAGTGATTATCTTGAATGAATTTGGAGTCACATGGCAGACCCACTTCTGGTTTGATGTGAGGGTGTTTCTAGAGAGGTTTAAAGGAGTTCAGCAGACCTGTCCTCAGTCTGTCTTGAGTCCTAAATCAGTGGTTCTCAACCTCTGTGTCAGGACCCCTTTGGCCAGGGTGGGGGTGGGATTGAAGGAGCCATTCACAGGGGTCACCTGGGACCATCAGAAAACATAGTTACATTATGATTCATAACAACAACAAAATTATAGTAGCATACAATATAAGCGACTGTATTAAAGGGTCACAGCATTAGGAAGGTTTAGAACTTTGGCCGAAATGAAAGGGGAGAGTGAACTGGGCAATAGTATTCAGTGCTCATTGCTTCCTGAGTGCAGAAACAATGCCGCCAGCTGCCTCAGTTCCTTATTCCCACAACTTTCCCACCATGATGGACTGTACCTTCAAAATTTGAGCCAAAGTAAGTCTGTCTTTCCTAAATTGGCTTTTGTTGGGTCCTTTGTTATATCAGTGAGAAGAGTAAAAAAAATAGTTTTCTACTTACATAAAAGTGGGTTTTTTTTTTACTTTTTTTATTGAAGAAATTTTTTTATTCATTTTACATACCAACCATAGATTCTCCTCTCATCCCTCCCATTCCCCATTAGCCCTTTTCCTCCTACTCCTCCCCCCAAAAGGAAAAGGCCTTTCATTGGGGCCACCAAAGCCCAGCACATTCAGCTGAGGCAGGACCAAGGACCTTCCCTCTGCATAAAGGCTGAGCAAGGTATCCCACCATAGGTTATAGGCTGCATAAAGCCAGCTCATGCACCAGGGATAGATCCTAATCTCACTGCCCTGGGCCCTTTAAACAGACTAAGCTATACAACTGTCTCCTGTATGTAGAGGGCTTAGTCCAGCCCCATGCAGGCTTCACAGATATTGGTCTAAAGTTTATGAGTTCCCATGAGCTTGGTTCAGTTGTCGCTGTAGATTTACCCATCATGATCTTGACTCCCCATGCTCATACATTCCTCTTCCCCTCTTTGACTGGACTCCTGGTGCTTGGCTGTGGATTATTCATTAGTTACTGGATTAAGGCTCTATGATGGTAGTTAGGGCATCTCCAATCTGATTACCTAGGTAGGCCAGCTCAAGCACCCTCTCCACTATTGCTTGTAGTCTAAGTTGAGATAAGTTTTAATTTTAAAATAAATTTAACAATTCACACCATTAAGAGTTTTTTTTTCCAGTAATGATAGATATTGAGAAAAGCTTTTTCCTTTTAGTTGTTATTCAAACAAGTTGAACAAGAAGATCTACCCAGGTACCAGGCACCATCTCTTCCTACACAGGGTGGGCTTGGGCTATACAGTAAAACCGTCTCTAAAATATGACATAAAATAAGACAGAGAAAGGAATGTTATCCCCAGCTAAGTTCTTACCTTTCCACAGGAGAAGCAACAGTATAACTGTTATTGCTCACCAAGCCTGGGCTTCAGAGTCTGTTTGCATAAAAACAGACAATACCTCCCTAATGGCAATCATATCTGACATTGTTCATCCTGTGAGCTGTGGACACTTGATTTCTAATAACTCAATCAATTGTTCTGTTATGACTGTTCTTTGTGGATACTGAAAGCTTCAGCTCTGCAGGCAGGTGAACTAGAACTTGTTTCCTGGCATGTCAATTTACCATACAGACTCTACAGTCTAAATTTAGACTAATGTAGTTTTCAGCCATGTGTTCTTTGGGGCTCCTGAGTCATTGCAATCCTAGGATTTGCTTTTCTGGTGATGGCTATACTTCTGCTCTGTAGACTTGACCAACAACCCAGAGAAAGCACAATAAACTCCTGGCTGGAAGGAGAACAGAGTTATTTACATGAGAAATGTTTATCTTGCTCCTGTCACCCGAAAGCAAAAGATGAGAGAATGCTAGTGTTCAATGATGCTGCCAAGTATGTAGTGGAGAATTAACTTTGCTCAAGTTGAGATTTGGTCTTTGTCCTAGGGCAGTGATGTGAATTATAATGGGGAACTTGGCCATTTCATTTTTGACCTCTGGAATAATTGAAGACTAGGATGTTACCCTAATCCATGGGAAGAGTCAGAGATAGGCATCTGACATATACACATGTACCCCAAGAATTATTCTGAACGCCAAATAGTTAGGGTGAGCCTTCCAGATTGGAAAGACCCAGGAATTATAGGTCCAATGTGGACAGGCAAGAGCCAATGCATAGGGACACACATGAGAAATAAATCTTAAGGCATGCAGTAAACAGTAGGTGGCCCAGAGATCTAAACTCATTCTACTTCTCAATAACTGACAATTATTCCTGATGAATAATTGGGCCATTCTTATGGCCCATGCTTGAAGTGTCTTATGCAAAAGATAAATGGAGGAGATATTAAATCTTGGAATATAAGTGGGGGGAATGAAACATGACATACACCCAAGAACACACTTGGCTCCAGTGGGTCCCAAGAGCCCAAAGGGAACTGAAAGTATAAGAAGAATTATGGGAGCTTCTGAAGTACAAATCCTCCTGAGCATCTGGGCATGAAACTTGCTGGGACCAAGAGCAGTGTTGGCCTAGAATACCTCTCAGGAAGTGCTCAGTAAGTAATGGACTTGCCAGAAGGCAGAGGAGCTGCTCTGAGGTGTTTTTCTGGCAAAATATGGCACAACTTGAGTGCTAAAATTATCATCATAACAGTTCATTAACCACCAACAGATATGTATTAATGATTTTATATAGACGATAGACAGACAGATTTTTATGTTAACTTGACACAAACAAGAGTCATTTTGAAAGAAGGACTCTCAGTTGAGAAAATGCCACAATAAAATTTTCCTGAAGCCAACTCTGTAGGGTATTTTCTTAATTAGTGATTGATGTGAGAAGGCCCTGTCCATTATAGGTGGTGCTATCCCTGGGCAAGTGGTCCTGAGGTATATGATAAATCAAGCTATGGGAGCAAGCCAGTAAGCAGCACCTTTTCATGGCCTCTGCTTCAGCTCCTGCCTCCAGATTTCTACCCTGTTTGAGTTGCCCAGGGTAGAGCCACCCTCAGTGAGATAGTTCACATCAGCAAATTATCAAGACAGTGTCCCACAGACATGCCTACAGGCCAATGAGATGAAGGCAATTCTTCATCCCAGCTTGTCTTCTCAAGCAGACAGCCAAGATTATCATCACAGACAACTCTTCCGTATTCCAGCCTGAAGTAATATGATCTCAATATAATTACAAAGAAATAGTATAGAAGCCAACATGAAGAATGTTCTACTTATTCAAGGGAGCAGGATCCATGATCTTAAAAGGCATTTACAATCAAAGACAAAGGAAGGATGCAGAAGCACTCCAGTTTGAGGCAGCTGGGAGACATAAAGGAGATGAGAAACAACCACCTCTAGATGGACCCTCCAGAGGAAAGGAGAGAAGAAACCATAAAAGAAATTATTGGGTTAGCTGAAAAATCAGAACATGGAACATGGATGGTTGGAATATTGAATCAACCTGAATGTATCAATTTGATAACTGTAGTACAGTTACATAATAGAATATTCTGTCCCTATGAAATTACACTCAAGTATTGGAGAATGATGCATAATGAAGTATGTACCCAACAAATTCTTCAGCAAAAAATATGTGTGTGTGTATGTGTGTGTGTGTGTGTGATGAGAGAGAGGGAGAGAATAAGTACTAAAGCTATGGAGCACATTGTTGACATCAGTGGATCTTAGCAATGGAGATACTAGTGTTATTATGTATTATTTTAGTTTTCACAACTTTTAGTTCATTTGATATGGTTTCCAAAGAAAGAGAAAGTGTTTTCATATTTATTGGACTGACGTCTGCCCATTGCTTCCATGGTTCACTCTTGGTCAGGTTTGTCTTTAATCATTGATTGCTTTTCATATATTAATGTGGGATGTCTTTCTGTGTGCTGTGAGTATCATTCATTAATAAAGGGACTGTTTGGGCCTATGGCAGGGCATCTTAGAAGAAGGCGGGAAATCTGAGCATAGATATAGGGGAAAGAGGGCAGAGTAAAGGAGACTCCAGTCATCCAAGAAGCAAGATATAAAGAAATAGTTAAGTCACAGGCCATGTGACAGGACAGATTAATGAATGGGTTGAATTAAAATGCAAATGCTAGCTAGCAATATGCCAGAGCCATAGGCCAAGCAGCGTGTAATTAATAGAAATGTCTGAGTCATTTTGGGGAGGATAAGCAGCAGTGGACAGTTCCTGGAACTAGGCTGGGCCAGAAACCTCATATATAAATATATATGTATACACATATTTGTGATCTCTAAGATATATAAAGAACTCAAAAATCTACAGACCAAAACCTTGAATAACCCAATCAAAAAATGGGGTTCAGAACTAAAAAGAGAATTCTCAGAATTACAAATGGCTGAAAGGCACTTGAAAAAGTGCTCATTATCTTTAGTCATCAGAGAAATGCAAATCAAAACAACTTTGAGATACCACCTGACACCTGTCAGATTGGCTAAGATAAAAGACATAGATGATAGCCTATGCTGGAGAGGGTGCAGAGCAAGGGGAATACTCCTCCATTGTTGGTGGGAGTGTAAGCTTGTTCAGCCACTCTGAAATGTAGAATGGCAGTTTTTCAGAAAACTGAGAATCAATCTCCCCAAAAACCCAGCAATACCACTACTGGGTGTATACCCTAAAGATGTACAGTCACACTCCAATGGCATTAGCTCAATTATGTTCATAGCAGCATTATTTGTAATAGCAAGAACCTGGAAACAACCTAGATGACCCTCAACTGAAGAATGGATTACCAAACTGTGGTACATCTACACAATGGAGTACTACTCAGCAGTAAGAAAAAATGATATCCTAAAATTTGCAGGCAAATGGATGGATTTGGAGAATATCCTCCTCAGCGAGGTATCACAAACCCAGAAAGATAAGCAGGGGATGTACTCACTCATTAGTGGATTCTAAACAAAAAACAAACAAACAAACAAATAAAAAAAGCAAAGCATGCCCAAGCTGCAAACTACAACTACTCAACAGCTTGGGATTGGAAACACCTTGGACTGACCCCTTGTATCCCACTTCCCCTAGAGCAACACCTGACTCAGTCTTGATGTTGGGGGGAGAAAAGTGGATTTGCCAGGAATGGAGGCTGAATTAAGCAATATTGGGACCTAGGGACCTTGGGATCACCTGCCTGGGGGCGGGGGAGGGGGGAAGATGGGAGATGTGGAGAAGAAAGAATGACCTGATGTGGTGGGAGGGGGAAGGGACCTTAATTAAGGATATACAGGGATAGAAAATATGACTACTTTATTCATAATAAAACAAAACAAAGCAAAACAAAACAAAAAATAAATCCCTAAGTCCCAAGTTTATTTGCTTTATGCAGCTTGTACAAGATTTTGTTAATCTGTTTTGACACCTATAACTTTTGACATCAAATGATGCACAGGCATGATCCCAGAGAAAGGATGCTGAAGTAATTATAGGTAGTGCTAGTAGGGCTAAATTAAAAGTTCTTCTAGCCACCCACACATGTATATAAACACATTGGGAGTCCAATATGTTATATGTGTCTTGAAGAGAAATGCAAAGGTCAGCAGATATTATTTGTAAAACATTCTTATAATCATGGATTTAGAAAATTTTGTGGGAGTGTATTTGGTCATTCCTTTTGCTCAAAATATCAATGGTTGAAACAATCTCATTGAGGTCCTATAAAATAAGTTGTGTATAAAATACACAACCCATTGCAACATTTAAGGATCTCAATGATCAAAGTCTTCTGAGGGTTTATTGTATTTTTCTGTTCCTGAGGGTGGGCAGGACATTTTCAGTTTGATATCCTAGGAAGGAAGTCACTTCATTTCAAATACTTACTTTCACAATGTTTTTCTTCCCCATATTAAAAAAAAAAATGGGTAAACAGCTCACTGTGTTGATTAATGAGAATGAGCAATTCTGGCCCCTGTTGGGTTGACCATGCTCTAGTAGCTAGCCCCATACCAAAGCATATATAGGCAGCACCAAAAAAAAAAGTAGTGAGAGTTCTTTCTCACAACTGCAGAGGCATGTGCACACCACATGTATATAACAGATGTAATCTATTGGAAAAAACTTCCCATGACTGAGACATCCTGGAGTGTTAGGCAACAGGATAGCAGTGGTTCAAAGGCTGGCCCGTCATACAGAACACATAATATCAAGTTTCTCTTCACCCTGAGAAGAGACTCACCAGAGTCCTGCTTGTTGAGTGTAGCATGAGGTCTACCTGACTGCTTCCTCAAGGTGGGTTCAAATGGAGATCTTGGTGTCACTCCCTGGTAGGCTCTCAGGGAGGTGAACAGAAAGCATGGTTGCTCACATGGTGGATTCTGGGAGTTACTGGAAAAATGCCCAACTCACCCATTCTGCTCTTGGGAGCCATCTTCCCACTGTGGGCTCCTTCCTAAACCAAGAAGCTTTTCACAGAGCTGTGCAAATAAACATGTGATCTGAGAAGAATTCTCAATGAAGGAATTGATTACTTTGGTGCTATTGGTTAACAAGGAGTGGAGCTGAAAGAGTTGAAATTAAGAAAGTATGGTTGTTTTTAATGTCAACTTGACATAACATAGAAATTAATTGAGTAGGGAGCTTCACCTGCTTGCTCCATTGACGTCAGAAGACCCGCCCTGATTGTCAGCAGCACTGTTGGGAGGACTGGGTGGAGCCCAAATGGACAGGTGTAGTTCAGAAGGTAGTATATCTCACATCCTGTCCAGTGGCCCTCTCTCTCCTCACAGACCCGATTTATTCAGTTGTTGCTGACACTGCTGATTCCTTCAGTGAAACAGATTCAGTGTTTCCAATTTTTATCCTGGATCAGGGATGGGCAGCTCTCCAGGAACTTACCCAGTCTCCACTGTGACTCCTGAGGTTTCCCCCTTGTGGACTGAGACACAGCTATTCCGGGACTGCTCTGACAGTTGAGGTAACAGTGACACACTGAACCTCGAGGACCAAACACTGGGTTCTTAGTGTCTCATGTGTGGTTTGGTTGTCATTGTTGCAAAGGTCACTATGTATATATATTCTGTCCCATTAGAGAGCCTGACTAGAACAGGAAGTGTGCTTTTGATGAGGGTGTAGACGATAGCAAAGGGCAAATTTACCTCCTTTTTTTTTTTTTTTTCAAAACATTTTTATGGAGAGTACTGTGGATTTGGCAGGGGCTTGAGGGAGGGCAGAGCTCAGAGCACAAAAATAGGAAGTTTATTCTTATCTTATTGATTTGTGAGAGTTAAAATACACTGAAGACTATTCCTGTGCCACTGGCATACATCCTAAGTCTGACAGGCTTGATTTTATGTATAGATGGTGACAGTGGTTTTATGTCTTAAATTTTTCTTCAGTAAGATTTACCAGTTATTTTCATTCTGATTTATGATTTCTTCAATTTTTGGTTTGGATTTTGAGATGCATTCACATGCCACCTAGCCTGGCCTCAAATTCACCATATGGTGGCAATTGACCTTGAGCTCTTGATCCTCTGGTCCTTACTGTTTGAGTGCTGGGTCCATAGGCTTGGGCCACGATGCCTGGATTGTATTCTTATCTCTTAAGATTTCTTCCTGGAGATGAACCAATAGTTTACTAGTTAAGAGCATTGGCTGCTCTTCCAGAAGACCTAAGTTTGATTCCCAACACTCAAATAACAGCTCACAACTATCTGTCATTCTAGTCCCAAATCATCCAGCCTTCTTCTGAACTAGTCAGGCACTAGGCACATACATGGTGTCCCTACATGCACGTAGGCTAGACAGCCATCGCATAAAAATAAAAATGGAAAAACTGCACAGAAGATTCTTTTCATATCCTCATCAATAAATTTGTTTTACAGATAAGATCTTCTGTTCATTTGAACAGTTTTACCATGTAGCTCCTGAAGGCTTATCTCCAAGTCTTGCTTGGTCTTCTGAGTCCTGGGATTATAGATATGTGTCACCAAACTTAGCCAGATTGAAGTTTTTTTATATTCCTGATATTAATTTTTTCATAGACAAAGTTATTGTCTAGGCTGGCCCTAACCATTTAGGCTTAAGTATGCCTCAAATTTTAGCTTTGCAAGGAGGTGGGATAAGAGAAAGTGCTTCACTCAATGTCTAGAACTGAATATGTGACAAAGATTGCATCTCATAAGGAAAGTGGTTCTTCCAGGGCTTTTTAGGAAAACTGACTACCATCTCCAATGGTGTACCATTTCAGCTCCACTAAGTTCTGTGTGTGGTGTTCATCTCTATTCTCCGACATTATTACTTCTGTGCCCAGACATTTCCCCTTCTCATTATTTTCTAGACCATTTATCAAACCCAGCCAAATTCATGGAGATTATTCTAACTCAATTTAATTTATAAATGACTTCAGGAAGAATTTTCTTCCTCATGAAGTTCTGTCTTTTTATATGTGGTCATGGTTATGGTTACTGCATCAGCTAATGAAGTACATGGTGGTAGGAATGTAATCCCAGCATTTGAGGATAATACAGGAAGCTCCTCATCAGCCTTGAGCCATATTATAAGATGCACATGTTTGTTCATTTTAGTTTTGTTCATCTTTGTTGGAGATTTATCCCTAGATAATTTCATGTCTTTCTGGCTGTTGGAAGCCTCTTGGGTGTGGGAATTACAGGTGTGCACTGGCCTGTCTGAACAGTATAATTTTAAACATTGAATCTTTTATTTGATTATCACTGGTGTCTGTGAATACTATTGAATTTTCAAATATGTTTGATTTTATTAGAGCTTATCCCAACTTCTGATGCTATAGCCAATTTCCCAAGACCAGGCAATCCCTAAAGACATTTATTTGGCTCACAGTTCTGAAAGCTGGAAAAAGCCCACAGATATGTCAATAGCCGCCTGGGCCTATTTGTTGCATTATAACATGGTACAGAACATCACATGCCAAGTCAGAGCAAGTGTGCTGGCTCAGGTCTCTTCTCTCCCTCTTGTAAAGCCACTTATGTCATCATGGGAGCCCCACTCCAGTGCCCTTATGGAGTCTTGATTACGCAGTTCCCACCTCTAAATAGCCTTCCCATGAATGTAGGCATTATTTCCAACAAGTTGGGGATGAATTGGTAGCAGTAAGGCTGAGAAACCCTGTCCTATTATATCACTGCTCCCAAGGTAACAGTCAGTCATTCTTCTAGATTTACTCCCACATGCAAATATGTTTTTTCCATTTTTTTTCAGTTTTATACATATACATAAGGAATTTGTTATTTTCAGCTCCAATTCCACTCTCTCATCTTTCTTACCCCCTCACCATACCCATCTTCCTGACAGGTCCCCCTCAACTCTCCTCCCTTTTTGTCATGTGTGACTCATGAGTTTAGAGTTACTTGCCGAAGTGTGGGAGGGAGGTTATTTACAAAAGCATAGGCAACTTATCAGTGGCTACACCGTGGAGAAAATGATAACCTCTATCCCAAGCTGGCATTAGACTCTCTGGAGGAGTGGAGCCTCATGGAGCCCTCCCCAATCTGCAATGAAATGTTGACTGCTAAACTCTGTAGATAAGTGTGGCTTGTAGTCAAGCAACAGTGATGGCTTGGCCAGTAGACAACTCTTGCCACTTGTCTCTCAGGTCTTTGGTTCTTGGAGTCTTTTCTCCATTCGTGATATTCCCAGAGCCTTGAAGGGGGTTATGGGAAAGTCCCATTTAGAGCAGAGTACTCCATCACTTATTCCTGGCACACTGGCCAGTTATGAGTTTCATGTCTGGTCCGTTGGGTTCCATGCCTTGTGCTTTTCATGAATGAATAAAAGCTTCAGTGTTTTCTTAAGAGACTGATTTCTTGACTAAAAATTCTCTGGAAATTCTTTTATTTGAAATGCACTTCTAGTTAAGAGATAACTTGACTACAATAAAATCCTGGGTTGGAAGAACTTTTTTCACAATCCCCAGGCTTTTCTCCCTTTCTCTCTGATTTCTAGGGCTTGCTGGAGAAGCCTGGGGATATTCTCATGTCCAGATCCTTGTATGCCTCTTTATGTCTTTTAGGGGCAGTCTTTGGAAGACCTTTTTCTTGTCAGAGTCTTCAGCTTCATAATACTAGACTCTTATATAGACATTTTCCTTATTGCCCTGAGCATGTAGGGGGCCCAACTGTGCTCCTCAGTTCAGAAAAATTCCCCCTTTTCATTTCTTTACTGAATTTTCTCTGCTATCTTATGTGCTCTCTAGAATCTGCAGTTTTTAGATAAAATATTCTTGTAGTTTTTGGTATCGTGAATAATAACTTAAGAGAGAGGTTTTTTTTCATGTTGCTACATCAGCCCTGGATGCCTGGGCTTAAACACTTTATCCTCTAGCCTCACATGCTTAAGAAGAATTACAGCATTCATCACCTTGCCTGACATCACGATCTTATTTTGAATGTAAAAAGCAAGATGTGTAAGTTTATGAAAGAGTACATTCCTGCTAAATGCAGCAGATAAAACATTAAGATTTTAAATAGGTCTGGATGTGGCCCAGATGGGGACTACTTGCCTAGAATGGATGAAGCCCTGAGGTTCAGTCCTAAGAACTGCATGACCCAGAAAGGAATGCAATGCAGGTACTTGGGAGGTAGAGCCAGAAGGGTCAGAGTTCAAAGTCATCCTCAGGTACACAGTAAGTTTGAGGGCAGCTTACACTACATAAGACCATCCTTAAAAACGAGATATAAATCAACACTGCAATTACATATGTGTGCTTAAATAAGGCCCAGCAGAAGTTTCAGTGCTTCTTGCTATGAAAGTAATGTTGAGTGCAAACTAACTTCAAGATGTTGGAAATCACTGTTACATGGTTTGAAATGTCTGTGAATTCTATTCATGACCGTGTTGCAAATACTATGCCTTGTGCTTACATCTTAAGAGAAGCAACACCATGCATGTGCTGGAAAAACTAAAATGTACTTTCTTCTGTCTAAACTCATAGATTGGTGGGGAGCCCTTGGCACTGTGAGCGCCCTTCTCAGATGGTGCATCTTTAAAATGCATCTTCTAATTGTATGTTTCCTCCTAATTTTACATCTCTTTGTTCTGTGTTCCGATTTCCAGGAAATGACCTTTGCTCTCCATTCTTTGGCTGAATTTTCTAAAGTTATGTTTTAAATGTCTAATAATTCTCTTTTGTTCTCAGAGCTTCCTCAATTCCAACATCTTTGAATTTAAAATATTCTTTCTCATTTCTAAAGATGTAAAACAAAGGTCATTTTCCATTTTCTTCTATTCCTTATATTGCTGTGTTTTCATTATCATTGTTCTTGGCCGCTTGGTTATAGCAGTGGTCACAAATTCAAAATAATCAGCAATGGGATCTTTAATCATAGTACTTGTAATCTCTTCTACAATTTCTCTGTGATGTTGGAGGGTTTTTAAAAGGTTAGCTTATAATTCTCACAAAACTTTAAGGAAATAGCTCAATAAACTCTAAAAGGTCAAGGTGGGACATTTTTATGATGCCATGGATCCCCTGTGACCTTTCCCAATAAGTATCTTCTATGAGGCAAAAACCTCTAGATGCAAAGTAAGCCTAGCCTGTTCTTGAACTTCATATAAATGAATAAATAAAATCATACATCATTTACATTCTCTTTTGGGTCTGGATCTTTTCATTCAACACATCTTCAATGTTTATCTGTATTTGTAAAAGTTCAGTCTACCTTTTCCCTGAATAATGCCTTATGTTATGAATATATGACATTTATCCATTTACTTATGTACTGATCTTTTTTGCAATTTTAACAACTATGAATAATGTCTTACTGAACTTCCACATATTAGTAGTTATGTACACATATATCATGGTATGTGTGGAGGTCAAAGGGCAACTTCCATCACTTCTTCCCTTCTGCCATGGGAGTCCTGGGACTGTAACCCAGATCTCCTGGCATATCTCAAGTGCCTCATTCATCTGAACCATTTTTTCTTTTATCTATATTTATTTTATGCTGAATTTATTCCCATGCCATAAGCTTTTGTTTCTTCAGCTTCTTTTGGGATATCTTCTTGTTCTGTGTAACCTCCTCTTCTGGCTTTGGGACAGTCTGTTCCTTTTCAGTAGGATCATCTCAATGTGGCAGGGGGAGCTGATGTAGGAGTTAATCCAGCCATGAGCTCTGTAAGCCCATCTGCACATCCTGGATGCTTTGTTCACCTGGATGTGTTCAATGACTAGAGAATCCCTATCTAAACCCTTAAGTTCAGCATTACCCTCTGCAGTTTTAAACATGTGCAGCAAAAATTCAACACTCTTTTTGGCCACCGACCCTGTATCCAGCCCCACTGTTTGGCCTGGGCACACCTACTAACTCCACTATTATACCTCCAGAATGGCACACACTGCTTCTTTCAAGTGACATCTTTCAGATATTTGGTGGCTTTTCGTATATGCATACCCTTGATGACTTGGGCAGTTTCACAGGTGTTCTTAAAGTGAACCTGAAGATTTGATCCTCTTGATTTGCATGATTTTGTAGGGTTTTCTGGGTCAAGAGAGTAACGAACCATCTTCGCAAGTCACCTCAGACCACTTACAGGAAGCCATCTGAGACATCTTGTGGGTCTGTCTTTAGGATTTTAATTTTATCTTTTGAAAATTTAAGATACAATTAAAAAAACCAATGATACTTCTATGTAACTGGTTTTACCCTCATTTCCTTATGGTATCTCTTTGGGAAGGCATCATTTCTTATAGAGGTAAACCCTTTAACAGTGAGTGCTGGTAGAGAATGAGTTCCTGAGGTTTTGATTTGGCCTCATTCTTTCATGGTTGTCTCCATCACCCTTGCCACTGTGAAGTGATTGCTCCAGGTCCTGTAACATCTGTTATTGCTTCTGGGAAGTCTGAAACTGCTGGCTGCTTATTACTTCTTAGGTAACCACATTGCTCTTTCTCACTGGTTGCTCCTGAGATTTTTCCCTCTGGAATTTATATTCTGTTTTTTTATCATGTTATTTTTGGTGTGGTTTCATTTTTATTTCATCTTCTTTGGTGAAGTGAACACTTTTGATGTAAGGTTTTATTTACAATTATGCAACATTCTCAGCCATTGTCTTTCTAAACAATGCTTTTCATTATTTCCTCTTAATGGACTCTTTATTATTTCTTGTTATTATCTGCCAACATTTGTTAGGGATTCAAGTTCTTCATCTAGCATTCCACAGTTCCTAAACACGCTGACTTTAAAAATGTTTTCAGAACTAGGAAGATGATGTAGCTGGTAGAAACACTTGCTGGCAAGCCTGACAGGCAGTCCCTGAGACCTAGAGAAAAAGCTGGCCGTGGCGCCATGTAGCTGTAATTGGAGCACTTTGATGGTGAAACAGGAAAGAGGCAGAATCAGCTCATGGGCCATTGAGCTGTTCGTCTCGAGGCACAGTGAAAGAAGGGTTTCTCAAATGCTGTCTTCTGACCTCTACATGTTCATGGTGGCTCATACCCAACATACACATCAAATTAAAAATTAAAATAAAACAAAACATGTGGTGATATATTGATATTAACATTATATTAACATGATATTATATAATATATTATAAAATATAGAAAATATATAATATATTAATACATTATATATATTAATAAAATTAGTCTGGAATATCAGAACAGGTCCAACCATAGTCATGCTAGCAGGGTCAGAGAGTGGTAAGTCATGCCTTTAATCCCATAACTCCAGAGACAGAGAGCTCTCTGGTTTCTGTGAGTTCAAGGCCTAACTACCAAATAGTAGTAGCTCACACCTTTAATCTTAACTCTAGACTATGATGCAGAGTTGAACCTGGAAGCGAAACAACTGGGTGAAGAAGGTATTTAAGGCAGGTGTAGGCAGAGGGTGTGGAATTCTGTAGAAGTGATGGGGAGCCAGTGAAGGACTCTGGAAGATCGCTTTTACCCTAAGAAGTTGGCTGGGTGAGATTTGACTGTGGTCCGTTTCCTCTCACTGATATTCCAGCTTTTCCCCAATATCTGGCTCTGAGTTTTCATTAAATACAAACTAGAATTCATGTTTCAAAAACAACAACAAAAATATTTTATACTTTGCTGATCTATCTTGCTAGCTCATGACCACATCTTACCAATTACTCCCAAAAAATTGAAGAAGAAAACATTGAGTAATTAAGTAATTTCTTATAGGAAAATGATTCTATTCCTTTGTAGCATCAATAAACTTATACTTGACAATAATTCTAATTAATACCTCAGTTAGGTAATGAGGTAATTACCATTGCTCAGGGTATTTGTGCTCAATGTTGGACACACACACACACACACACACACAGAGAGAGAGAGAGAGAGAGAGAGAGAGAGAGAGAGAGAGAGAGAGAGAGAATTGAAGCATAATATGGGCAGAAAGACACAATGTGACCCTGCCTTCAGGGCTGAGATAGTTTGACATGTTTTTTAAAAAATATTTTTCCATTAATATTGATAGACTTCAAATCACCTTCATGAGCACATTGTTTTGTTCCAGGGAAGCCAGCAAACATTTTTTTTTTAAATATCCTTTTTGGACCTCAGTTTGTAGTAGAATTAAATGAATGAATAAAACTCATCAATGAAACCCCATCAAATCAGCCTTTAGGCAAAGTCTCCATAGAAACAATTCTGACCTGCTTTGACAATCCACTCAGTTCCACTCATCTATTGAGATTCTTGAACTGGAGTTGCTCACTAGTAAAACTGGAAGCTGTGTCCGTGAGCATGGATATGATCTGCCTAGTGCTTCATTTACTGCTCTCTTCTGGGGTTTATGATATGCATGTCATATATGCGTGTCATGTACATGTGTATGACACATTTGTGTATTATACATTTACTTTTATAATTACACAAAAATCGCGTCCTGTGGATATGGGGCCTCATGTATTATCTGGTGCCTTAGATGTTGAGTTTAAATGTCATTGTCCACTAGTATCACTTCCTCCACTGGCCACCTCAATGCCCTGCAGGCTGACTTCCAGGTGCCAGCACTTACCTCTGTAACCCAGGGCCTTTCTCTGGTTACCAGATCTGCTGCTGTGCCCGGTTTTGAGCTGGAAGAAGTGTAAGACATCAATGACACCAGGGTGATGGGTAGAAGTCTTGCCGGCTTCCCTAGCATCCTCACCTTTTCGAGAGGTCACTCTAGTATGCACAGTCTATACTTTCCCAGGGTTTCCTGGGGGGAAAGAAATTCTACTTGTCCATGCACTGATAACTTGCTTGATAATGTACATTCAACTGAACGTTTTCTCTTCCCTCCTTTACTTCATTACCTTTTTTCCTGTGTTTCTTTGGATCATTGCTCAATTCATTATTCCATTTGAGGTTATTTTTATTTGCATAAATCAACTGTATGAAATAGATTTCACTATGACATTTTCATGTAGCGTGTCCCCAGAGGTATCCAGTGAGCCTTGGATGCAGAACACCCTATTGTCAGCTAAGCCTGGAAATTTTGTCTTGTCCAGATAATAAAAGAAGTGGTCAGCCCAGCTCAAGCAGCAGAGTAGCTCCATACCACCCTGCAGCCACCCATGTGATACTCATCTCAGAAGTGCTTCCAAATCTCTCCTGGTGGAGCTAGGCACCTGGACCACAGAGCCAAGGCATGCATTACCTGCCACGTGTGGGCAAGCAAACAAATTACTAATAACAGTGTTGGCTCTGATCCTGAAGTGCTTTCTCCGGCACTCAGAGCCTTACCACAGTGTAAAACTTTGCAGAACATGAAGAACTTCCTTTTCCTGATAGTCTTTCTTTCCCACAAATTAAAACCGCACTTGTTTTTGGCATCGCTTAGGTCTACCTTGCTGCTCAGTTATTTATGCAGCCTGAGAGGTGCTCTGAGGTCTCACTTATCCACCTTGTTGGTGACCTAGCCCAGGATTTAAATCTGGAAGAGAAAGGCACCCTGGAACACCATGAAAAGAAGAGGAAGACAACATTTCTATGGTCCTTTAAATACAGGATGCAGTTTGCTAAACCCCTAGTCCAAATGGTGACTGTTCATTCAAACTAGAAATAAAATATGGACAATATTTTTAATGGATACATTTAATGGTTACTTTGTGAAGAGCTTTTTCTTTATATATAGAAGGGTTGGTGAAAGTATACAGTATTGGGGTCCAGAAAAAAATAATAACCTATGAGAAGATTTCACCTCTCTGCCCACACAACCTGGAATTTCTCTGTCCAAAGTCAATTATAAATCACAGACATGTTATTCCAACTTCTATTTTCCTTTGTGAGCAGGACTGTCGATGAAGAAATTCTCCATTTACTATGTCTTATAGTAGAACACATGACTCTCCTTACTGAACAGTCCTGGCCAAGTCCCAGGAGCAAGAAACATTTCACTAGATGCCAGAGTGATATGAGCAGACAGGTCTGTCTAGGTTTTCCCCTTAGACAGTTACCATGAGGCCCAAACATATTATTACAGGCCTACATAGTTTTCATAAAATCCAAACAAAAATTGTCAGTTTTCCATTTTTTTTTATAAGAATTTTCTTTTTTTTTTAAGACTTTATTTATTTATTTATTTATTTGCCTTCGTGTTTGCCTGGAACTGGAACTACAGACAGTTGTTAGCTGCCACGTGGGTGCTGGGAATCGAACCCGGGTCCTCTGGAAGAGCAGACGGTGCTCTTAACCTCTGAGCCATCTCTCCAGCCCCTCCATTGGTTTTTTTTGGGGGTCTTCATATTGAAAGACTCACCTGAGATTTAAAATATTTTGTCTTTGAAATGTGATCTCATATACCCAACATGTCCACTAGCTTGCTATGTGGCTGAGGATGATGACTTCCTGATATCCCTGCCCCTGTTTCCCAAGTTCTGGGACTATGTGCATATACCACCACATAGAGTTCATGTGGCACTATGGATTGTAGCATGTTAAACAAATATTCTATAATCAGAGCTACATCCACAGTCCCTGTCATGAAAAAAAATGTTTTTTAAACAAGGTTTTACTATGAAGCTCTGGATATCCTAGAGCTTACTATGGAGAGCAGGCTGGCCTCCAACTCACAGACATTTGTTAGCCTCTGCTTCCCAAGTGCTGAGTTAAAAGTGTATGTCACCCCAAAAATGTCTGCCCACCATATAATAATCAAGACACAAAACATACAAAATAAAGAAAAAATTTTAAGAGCTGCAAAAGAGAATGGCCAACTTACTTATAAAGGCCGAACCATCAGAATAACTCCTGACTATTCAATGGAAATAATGAAAGCAAGAAGGTCCTGGTCCGAAGTTTTACACACACTAAAAGAGCATGGCTGCTAACCTAGACTACTATACTATCATTCACTATAGATAGAGTAAACAAGATATTTCACGACAAAAATCAAAGTTAAACAAAACCTATTCACAAATCCAGCCCTTCAGAAAGCATTACAGGGAAAACTTCACCCTAAGGATCCCAGATACACCCATGAAACCACAATCAATAATCCCACAGAAGAAAAGCACAAAGAAAGGAAATACATAAAAACAATCAGAGGCCACTAATATCTCTTACTATTAATGGACTCAATGAACCTGTAAAAAGACACTCCCTAACACGATGGACACAAAACCAGAAACCATCCTTCTGCTGCATACAAGAAACACACCAACCCCAAAGACAGACACAGGCTCAGAGTAAAAGGTCGGGAAAAATTTTTTCAATCAAATGGCCCCAAGAAACAAGCTGGTATTACCATCCTAATATCTAACAAAATAAACTTCAAACTAAAATCAATTAAAAGAGACCAGGTTGGCCATTACTTATTCACCTCAGGAAAAATCGATCAAGATGAGATTTCAATTCTGAATATTTATTCCCCTAATATAAGGGCATCTACGTATGTAAAAGAAACACTACTAAAGCTCAAACCCCACATCAATTCTCACACTCCAATTGCAGGAGACTTCAATACTCCACTTTCACCCTTGAATAGGTCAACCAGACAGAGACTCAACAGAGAAAAAAGGGGTCTAACAGAGGTTATGATGCAAATGGATTTAATAGGTATTTACAGAAGCTTCTACCCAAACACAAAGGAATATACATATTTCTCAGCACCACATAGAGCTTTCCTAAAATTGACCACATAATTGGTCATAAAGCAAATATCAATAAATACAAAAAATGGAAATAATCACTTGTATCATATCAGACCACCATGGTCTAAAGTTAGAGTTCAACAACATCAAAAATCACAGAAAGCCTACCAACTCATGGAAACTAAACATCACTCAAATGAACCACCTCTTGGTCATGAAAGAAATTAAGAAAGAAATCAAAGACTTCCTAGAGTTTAATGAAAATCAATCCACAATGTACTCAAACTTGTGGGACACAATGAAAGCGGTCTTAAGAGGAAAATTCATAGCGCTAGATGCCTATATGAAAAATCTATAGAAATCCTACACTAGAGAACTAACAGCTCAGCTGAAAACCTTAGAACAATTAGAAGCAAACTCACCTAGAAGTAGATGGCAGAAAATAATCAAACTTAGAGCTGAAATCAATACAATTGAAACAAAAAGGACAATATAAAGAGTCAATGAATCAAAGAGTTGGTTCTTTGAGAAAGTCAACAAGATAGATAAGCCCTTATCCAAACTAACCAAAAAGCGGGGGGGGGGGGGAAAGAGAGAGAGAATGCAAATCAACAAAGTCAGAAATGAAAAGGGAGACATAAAAACAGACCCCAAGGAAAGCCAGAGAATTATCAAGTCATACTATACTATACTCCAAAAAAATGGATAACCTAGAAGAAATGGACAGCTTTCTCAACAGGTACCAGGTACCGCTTACCAAAATTAAATCAAGATCAGATTAGATACCTAAACACACCTATGACCCTAAAGGAAATTGAAGCTGCCATTAAAAGCCTCCCAAGTAAAAAAAAAAAAAAATCCCAGGTCCAGCCCAGGTTTCAGTGCAGAATTCTACCAGACATTCAAAGAAGAACTAATACCAATACTCCTCAAACTGTTTCATAGAGTAGAAACTGAAGGAATATTGCCAAACTCTTTTTATGAAGCCATAATAACCCTGATACCCAAGCCACTCAAAGATGCAACAAAGAAAGAATTACAGACCAATTTCCCTCATGAATATTGATGCAAAAATTCTCAACAAAATTCTGGCAAACTGTATACAACAATGTATAAAAAAAATCATCCACCACAATCAAGCAGGCTTTATCCCAAAAATGCAGGGATGGTTCAACATATATAAAACTGTAATTGTCATCATATAAACAAACTGAAGGGAAAAAAACCACATGATTATATCCTTAGACACTGAAAATGCCTTTGACAAAATCCAACACTTCTTTATGATAAAAGTCTTGGAGAGATCAGGAACACAGGGAAAAAGTCTAAATATAATAAGATGATTTACAAGAAGCTGACAGCCAACATCAAGCTAAATGGAGAAATACTCATAGCAATCCCACTAAAATCAGAAACGAGACAAGGCTGTCCCCTCTTCCCTTATCTATTCAATATAGTTCTCAAAGTTTTAGCTAAAGCAATAAGAGAATGAAAGGAGACTAAGGGGATACAAATTGGAAAAGAAGAAGTGAAACTATCTCTATCTGCAGATGATGTGATTGTATAAATAAGTGACCCACAAAATTCTTCCAAGGAACTTCTATGACTGATAAACACCTTCAGCAATGTAGCAGGATACAAGATTAACTCAAAGAAATCAAGCCCTCCTATACACTAAAGATAAAACGGCAGAAAAAGAAATAAGGAAAACATCACCCTCTATAATAGCTGCAAATAGTATTAAATACCTTGGAGTAACTATAACCAAAGAAGTAACAGACCTATTTGACAAAAATTTTAAATCACTAAAGAAAGAAATTGAAGAGGATATCAGAAAATGGAAAGCTCTCCCATGTTCCTGGATAGGTAGGATCAACATAGTAAAAATGGGAATTCTACCAAAGGCAATCTACAGATTCAATGCACTGCCCATCAAAATCCCAACACAATATTTTATGGACCTTGAAAAAACAATACTCAATTTCCTTTGGAACAAGAGGAAAGCCAGGATTGTCAAAACAATTTTGCTCAACAAAAGAACTTCAGAAGTCATCACTGTCCCTGACTTCGAATTATACTATAGAGTTATAGTAATAAAAACAGCCTGGTACTGGTATAAAAACAGACTTGTGGATCAATGGAATCGAATTGAAGATCCCAACATTAATCCATAAACCTATGAACACCTCATCTTTGCTAAAGAGGCCCAAAATATTCAATAGAAAAAGATAGTATCTTTAACAAATGGTGTTGGCATAGCCGGATGGTGTAGAAAAATGCAAATAGAGCCAAGCCTACCACCCTGCACAAAACTCAACTCCAAGTGGATCCAAGACCTCAACATAAAAGCAGCCATACTGAACTTGATAGAAAACAAAGTGGGAAATACCCTCTAATGCACTGGCACAGGTGACTGCTTCCTAAATATAACACCAGTAGCACGGACACTAAGAACAACAATCAATAAATAGGACCTCCTGAAACTGAGAAGCTTCTGTAAAGCCAAGGATACAGTCAATAAGGCAAAATGACAGCTTACAGAATGGAAAAGATTTTCACCAATTTTACAAGTGACAGAGGACTGATCTCTAAAATATATAGAGAACTTAAGAAACTAGAGCCCAAAGCCCTAAATAACCCAATTAAAAAATGGGGTTCAGAAATAAAAAGGGAATTCTCAGCAGAAGAATTACAAATGGCTGAAAGGCACTTGAAAAAGTGCTCAACATCTTTAGCTATCAGAGAAATGCAAATCAAAAAAACCTTGAGATACCACCTTACACCTGTCAGAATGGCTAAGATGAAAGACACAAATGACAGCCTATGCTGGAGAGGATGCAGAGTAAGGGGAGCACTCCTCCATTGTTGGTGGGAATGTAAGCTTGTTCAGCCATTCTGGAATGCAGTATGGTGATCTCTCAGAAAACTGGGAATCAATCTTCCCAGAGACCCAGCAATACCACTACTGGGTATATACCCTAAAGATACACATTCACACTCCAAAGGTATTAGCTCAACTATTTTCATAGCAGTATTATTTGTAATAGTAAGAACCTGGAAACAACCTAGATGCCCCTCAACTGAAGAATGGATTAACAAACTTTGGTACATCTACACAAAGGAGTATTACTCAGCAGTAAGAAAAAATAATATCCTAAAATTTGCAGGCAAATGGATGGATTTGGAGAATATCCTCCTGAGCGAGGTATCACAAACTCAGAAAGATAAACAGGGGATTTACTCACTCATTAGTGGACATTAAACAAAAAGCAAAGTATGTCCAAGCTGCAAACCACAACCACTGAACATCTTGGGATTGGAAGCACCTTGGACTGACACCTTGGAGCCCATTCCCTCCGGAGGAACACCTGACCCAGTCTTGATATTAGGATGAGGTAATCAAACTTGCCTGGAGTGGATGCTGAACTAAGCCACCTTGGTACCTTGGTAGCTTGGGACCTCCTGCCTTTGCTGGGGAGAAGATAAAGTGATGGGGAGAAGAGAGAGTGACTGGGGCGGGGAATGGGTGGGGGAAAGGAGTTTGAACAAGGGGGATACATGGATTACAAAAATGACTTTATTCAAAAATAAATTTTAAAAAACCCAACAAAACAAAAAAAGTGTATGTCATCATGCCTAGCCCCAAAATTTTTACTACAAAAATTTATTATGCTTTCCTTGTCTTAAAAAAACTTTAAAATTAAATTTTAGGTTTGTATGTATTGCTATGCTTTTTCTCATTTGTTCTCTTCTGTGTTAGTCAGGCTTTCTATTGCTTCGGCCCAACACCGCGACCAAAGAGCAAGTCAGGGAGGAGAGGGTTTATGTGATCTGCACTTCAGCATCACTGAAGAAAGTCAGGACAGGACCTCAGAACAGGACAGGATCCTGGAGGCAGGAGCTGATGCAGAGGCCATGAAGGGATGCTGCTTACTGGCTTGCTCCTCATGGCTTGCTCAGCCTGCTTTCTTATAGAACCCAGGACCTACAGCCCAGAGTTGAATCATTATGGGCTGGGCCCTCTCCCATTGATCTCTAATTGAAAAAAAGATGCCTTACATCTATATCCCATGGAGGTATTTTTTTCCACGGAGGCCCTTTCCTCTCTGATGGTTCTAATTTGTGTCAAGTTAACATAAAACAAGCCAGTACAACTGACCCCTTGTCAGCTGGACACACAAACATCACTATTAAACCATAACCCTTACTTTTTTATTCATCCTCAAGATCACACATTAAAATCATAAATGATTTTAAAAGTCTCACAGTCTTTTCTCATGCACTATAATTTCAGTCTCTTTAAAATGTCCAATCCCTTTTTAAAAGTTCAAGTCTATCATCTATGGGCTCCTTTAAAAAAATCAAAATTAATTATCTTCTTCAAGAGGAAAGAACAAGGGCTCTATCATAATCTGAACCAAGCAAAACCAAACTCCAATAGTATAAATAACTCAATATTTAATTATCTGGGATTCACTCACCATCCTCTAGGTTCCTCCAAAGGCCTGGGGGCACTTCTCCGGTTCTGCCCGCTGCAGCACACACAGTTTGTCTTCTAGGCTCTGGCTGGCTCCATTCCACTGCTACTGCTGTTCTTGGTGGTCACCCCATGGTACTGGCATCTCCAACATGCTGTGATTTTCTGCTGTAGCTGGTCTGCATTTCACCAATAGCCTTTCATAGTCTCCCTTTATGGTGCCAAGTCTTAACTTTTTTACATGATCCCTTCAGTCCTGGACCTTCAACTGCCACTGAGGCTGCACCTTCACAGGCCTCTCCTGACCTCTCACAGTGCCAAGCCTCAGCTGCTCTCCATGACCCCTTCATGCCTTCAAAACCAGTTATCACCTGAGTGACTCTTGCACATTACCAAGTCCAGCTGCCAGCACGAGGTACACAACCTTGGCCACCTCTGAAACATGCCTTCTCTTTGCTCTTAGGAAACACTTCTCAGAAGATTTTACCTCAGTAATGCTGGTCTTTTTTTAGTGTCTTGTAATCTCTTACCTCCAGCTGACCAGTGTCAATTGGCCCCAGTAATGTAAAGGGTTCACTTTCGTGGTTCTGGTATCTTGTTAATCACAGCTGATTCTTGAGCCCCAGCTAACCAAAACTAAATAATCTTAATTTAAAATAACAAATGGCCTTAATAAGAGTCTTTAAGCTTCCTCTGAAACTTCCCACGCCAGACCTCCATCCTCTGCACTGCTCTTCACATTCTCATCTTCCAGACTCCACAGAGTATCTCAGAGAGCTCTTAACACTCAATGGCCCTTCTAGCTCAAAGTTCCAAAGTCCTTCCATAATCCTCCCTAAAACCTGGCCAGGTCTATCACAGCAATAGTCCCCTACATTGGTACCAGCTTATCTTAGTTAGGATTTCTATTGCTGCAACCAAACACCATGACCAAGAAGTGAGTTGGAAAGGAAAGGGTTTATTTGGTTTACATTCCATATTGCTGTGCCATTCTTTACTGAAGAAAGTCGGGACGGGGACTGAAAACAGGGCAGGATCCTGGAGGCAGAAACTGATGCAGAAGCCAGGGAGGGATGCTGCTTACTGGCTTGCTCAACCTGCTTTCTTATAGAACCCAGGACCACCAGCCCAGGGATAACCCCACCCACAATAGGCTGGACCCTCCCCATTGATCACTAATTGAGAAAGTACATTACATCTGGATCTCATGGAGGAATTTCTTCTGCTGATACTCCTTCTTCTCTGATGACTCTACATTGTGTCAAGTTGGTACACAAAACCAGCCGATAGACCCTTCCTCCTTAATTTCCTCTGTGCCCCTGCCTTCCTCTGGGTAGTATCCCTTCTGCTTTCATATTGTTACATTTTCTCTTATTAACCAGTGAATTGTTATATACTGATGGTTGCTATAGTATTGTTGGCCATGATCCTTATAATGGAGAGAAGTGGCATTCCCTTACCATCCTCTGATAATTAACCCTGTATGTTCTGTCATTTGAGGAGTTGAAATAAATGTCAAATAAATACCAAGTCACAGCACCAGCTGGAATGATCCTCACCCCCCCACCTCATAGGAGTTTTTGGAACATGTTTGTCTACTCTGCTATAGTTTTTTTGTTGCTGTGATAATCACCATGGCTGTATTAGATAGGTTTCTAGTGTTGTGATAAAACACCAGGACCAAAGCAACTTGGGGAGGAAAGAGTTTATTTTGTCTTACCACTCTCATATCACATCCCACTTCTTCACTGAGGGGAGCCAGGGCCAGAATTGAAGCAGAAACGTTGCAGGAACACTAATTATTGGCTTTATCTTCCTGGAATGTTCAGACTCTTTTCTTCCATAACTCAGGACCACTTGCACAAGGGTAGTTCTCCTCTGAGTAAGCTAGGTCCTCCCTCATTAATCACTAATTATGAGAATTCCTACAGACTTGCCCAGAAACCAATCTGGTAGGGGCATTTTCTAAGTAGAAATTCCTTCTTTTCAAATGATTCTAGATTGTAATGAGTTAACAAAAAAAAAAAAAAAAAAACCTAGCCAGGAAAATGACCAAAAGCAACTTGGTAAGTAGAAATTTTATTATATCTTATAGATTAGAGTCCATCTTGAAAGAAAGCCATGACAGAGCTCAAGACCAAACATGGATGGATACAGGAACTGGAGCAGACCATTATGGAATGCTATGTACTCATTTGCTTACCTGGTGTGTGTGTGTGTGTGTATTCTATTTTTTACCATACAGTTCCCCCAGATCCCCACACCTCCTCCAGTCCACATTCTTTCTCTTTAGAAAATGAACAGATCAACAAAAAAATCAGTTTTTAAAAAACATGAGAAACACACAAAATGAGACCCATTTAAAACATAAAATCACAAATTATAATATACGAGCAGAGCACTAATAATATGAAAAATGCCCAAATCGGTTTCTCAGAAAACTGGGAATCAATCTTCTCAAAGACCCAGCAATACCTTTACTGAGTATATACCCTAAAGATGCACATTCACACTCCAAAGGCATTAGCTCAACTATGTTCATAGCAGCGTTATTTGTAATAGCAAGAACCTGGAAACAACCTAGATGCCCCTCAACTGAAGAATGGATTAACAAACTGTGGTACATCTACACAATCTAGTACTACTCAGCAGTAAGAAAAAATGATATCCTAAAGTTTGCAGGCAAATGTATGGATTTGGAGAATATCCTCCTGAGCGAGGTATCACAAACCCAGAAAGATAAGCAGGGTATGTATTCTCTCATTAGTGGACTTTAAACAAAAAGCAAAGTATATCCAAGCTGCAAATCACAACCGCTGAACAGCTTGGGATCTGAAACACCTTGGACTAGCACCTTGGAGACCATTCCCTGTAGAGGAACACCTAAACCAGTCTTGATGTTGGGATGAGGAAAGCAGATCTGCCTGGAGTGGATGCTGAACTAAGCCACCTTGGTACCTTGGGACCTTGAGACCTCCTACCTTTGCTGGGGAGGAGATAAAGTGATGGGGAGAAGAGTGAGTGAAGAGGAGGGGCAGGAGGGGGAAGGGAGTCTGAACAAGGGGATACATGGATAAAAAAATATGACTTTATTCATAAAAGATAAATAAGAGAAAAAAGAAAAAAGTCGATTAGTGATTTCTGAAAAATTATTATTTTATTATTATTTCTTATACATGTTCTGGTTACATTTCACAATTCTATTCTCTATTATCCCACATGAACTAATTCCTCCTGTTTCTTGAAAAGTCTCCTACTATTATTTAGATTCTGTGATAAATAAACATCATGACCAAATGTATCTTAGAGGAAAACATGGTTTATTTCAACTTATATTCCACAATTTAGAAAAATCAAGGGCAGAAATTCAAGCAGATACTGAAGCAAAAACAATAAAATGCATTCATTCTCTTTTAAAAAAAGAAAGAAAAAAGAAAGATGCCCAAACAAAGCAATTGAGACAAAATCTACAAAATGTCTACCACTGCTTTGTGTTGGCCGTCTACATCTGGGCATGGGCTCTATTCTAAAACATGGTTAACACATCCAATGAGACTTCAGTGGGTCACTTATCTAGGAGTGTCAGCACTGACAGTGGTCTGGGCACCCTGGCATCAATAATTAATCAAGAAAAATTCTTGAGTGGGGGGATAGGTTGAAGGGGAGAGTGCTGGGAAAGATGTCTGGAAAGGGGGCTTTGCTGAGTTGGCTAGAAGCCTGATGTAAGGGAAGCTTCCACAAGACTGAAGGATGGTCCCAGCTAAGACTGCTGGCAGCTGTGGAACAATGGATGCATAGCTTGAACTGGCCATGCCCTGTGATCAGATTGATGACTACCCAGGTTGTCAGTGGAGAGACTTCATCCAGTGACTGATGGAGGTAGATTCAGAGATCCCAGGCTAAGCGATGGGCATAGCTTGGGGAAGTCTGGTGAGTGAAGGGAGGAGGTATTGTAAGAGTAGGGTGGGAGTGGTGTGGTGGTCAGGGACTTCGGAGGAAAATCAACAGAAAAAGCTGGCCTGCCTCATGGGAACTCATAGGGTCTGAATCAACAATCTGGAAGCCTGCATGGGACTAACCTAGGCCCTGTGTGTATATGTGGCAATTGTATAACTTGGTCCTCTTGTGGGACTCCTAACAGCAGGAACAGGGGATGCTCTTGGTGCTTTGTCTAGATCTTAGGAGCCCATTCCTAATTCTGGATTGCCTTGCTCAGCCTGAATACAAGGGGAAGTGATTGGTCTTATGTAAGCTAGATATGCCAGGCTTTACTGATGCCCATGGGAGGCCTGTCCTTTTCTAAGCAAATATGGAGGAGGGATGGACTGGGCGGGGGGGAGAAGGTTGGGCATGGGGAAGGAGTGGAAGGAGAGAGGAGTCTGTGGTTGGGATGTAAAATAAATAAATACAATAATAAAAAAGAAACAAAAAAGGAAGGCATGAAGAAAAGAGAGAAAGAAAAAGAAAGAAAAGAAAGGAAGGAAGATAGAACCCTATAGAGTTGCCTCTAGGCAAATGCAGGAGACAATTACTCAAAGTTCCTCCTTTCGAGGTGACCCGAGTCTGTGTCAAGTAGACAAGGACTAGCCAGCACCTCTACTGTGGTCACTGTTGGTTAACTGTGGAGAGTGATGGGAGTGGCTGCGGTCTGAAATGCCTGAGGAGGCCAGTTGGTCTTGTCAGGTTATCCAGACGGCAGAGACCTTCAGTTGTGTCCTGGATAGGTCATAATTGTATGAGCTTTTATTGTCCTTTTGACGAATGCCAGAGAGAAACTACCTAACTGGGGAAGGATTTGCACAGTTCATGGGTTCAGGGTTCACCCCATTATTTGCTTGTTCCACATGCTGAGGCAGAACAGGGTGGTGAGGGCATGTGGCAGTGGAGTCTCGTCACTGCACAATGGACAGAATGCAGAGAGGCACACAAGAGGAGACCAGGAGCAAGATACCACCAAGGATCTACTCTCAGTGACATACCTCCTACAGTTAGGTCCTTTTTCAGTCACTGTGATGGGCAGGGTCTGGTCAATTCATCTTTTCTCTTGTTCTGATGTAAGGTATCTAGTTTCTTTTTATTGGCCCAATTATCTAATAACCAGGGATTTCTTGTTGGCAACTTTAAAATTTTTTGAATAAACTACAATTTTCTAGTCTTCATGCTTTGCCTTTTATTACTGATTCTCACTATGAATCTAAATAAAACCAGCCAGGAACCATCACACTATAGCCAGAATGCTATGCTATCTTGGAGTTTTCTCTACCAGGTTAGTTTGTCTATTACTTTTAAATTTAAATTGATCCCAAATTTCAGGACATGCACAATATTCCAGAATGTAACATGAAAGGTATCCAGCACAGCTCCCAGAACAGTCTTTATTTTTACCTGTTACCTGATAAGCCTAGATTGTCCACATTGCAGTTGGTATTCTAGTCTTTTTTTTTTTTTTTCTTAGCTAAGAATTAGCCTTGGGGATTTACATCTGGCAGGTAAGCACTCTACTACTGATCTAAATTCCAAGCATCGTTAAGATCTTTAGGGACTATACATAAACCCCATGTTTAACTCTGACTACAGCCCTCTCAACATTCTTCAGCCTCTATCTTCAGACTTTTCCAAATTCCTACTGCAAGTTAGTTCAAGAGATTAAGAATCAAGGGATGAGATTTAGTCAAAGCAATGGCCTCACTTCCTTGGTACAGATTTTCTATGTCAGACATTCTTTTGGTGACTGTGACAAAATACTTGACAGAAAGATCATAAGGAAGGGAATTTATTTTGGTTTGTGGTGACAGAAGACTCAGTCCATGGTTACTCAGTTCTGTATTTCTGGGATCATGGCAGGGTGGGGAGAATAAGGTTGTTTATCTCATGGTGGGTGGGAAACACCCCTCCCCCACACACAGGAGGGAGAAGATGGCTCTAAAGATCTATCTTAGTAACCTAGTTATTCCTGCAGCATCCTATTTCCATAGTTTTCCCAAACAACACCAACAGTTGAGGTCCAAGAATTTAGAACATGTGCCTTCAGGGGACATTTCATTTTAAATCCATAAATAGTCATAATGTTGAAAAATTACATCAAAAAGAGCCAGCATTAAATATAAAGAAAATAGAGAAATAAGGGGATAGCTTGACAATCTGGATCTAGAATCTAGGTCTGAGAATGCTTGTCTGTTAAATACTAGGGTCTGGACCACTAGAGAACAAGGATTCTCTGTTTGATGACAATATGAGTGTGTTCAGGCATCTGTGATTTGCTTTATCACCAGGAGTTACAAGTTGAGATGATAGAGACCATCATAGCTTGTGCTCAGGTAGTCATGACGTCAGCTTTGAAACTTGAACTCATCTTGTAGAGGCGATTGGAACTCAAGGCCTCCTGTTCTAAGGCCTCTGGCCTGCACAGTGATGGATTTATCAACACAATGCTCCTATGAAGTCCTTTTGCATTATTGACCTACAAACAAACATTGTGTTTGCCTTCTAACAGATGGGGAAACTGAGACAATTTGGTGATAGTAACTCACCTGGATTATACCATACTAAGTGCTGAGCATGAACTGAGACAGCAGCTCTCATTGGCTGGGCCCCTTGGACTGAGACAGCAGCTCTCATTGGCTGGGCCCCTTACTCCGGAACAATGTTTTTCTCTTTGCGGCCTTGCTGGCTCCTTCACATCTGCCTGATTCATCTGTTCACCCTTACACTCAGCATAGTATCCAGCAGAGAGTGTGTCCTCAAGTGTTCTGTAAAATGCACAGTGGATGATATGCTTAAGTTCTAGCTTCCTTTCATTTGACCCTAGCTGCCATTCTGAGCCTTGGCTGCCTTCCCTCATATAATGGAGAAGCTAATGCCTGCCCACAGTAACACAATGTTGTTGAGAATCAAATGCATTTGTGAGCAGGCTTCCATAAGTGGGAAAATGTTTGACAAATGTTTAGAGTTCAACTTTAAAAATCCACCCACACTGATATGTGTGCCCACACTGGCCTGCTTAAGGGCACGGATTCCACTCTGCCCAGACGCTGTAATGGGTTTAAGCTCTGTTAGCTCTCAGCCGTTTCAGGAGATGGTTGCCCTTCTTAACTTCATTTTATAGAAGGGGATTTGAATCTCAGAGAGGCTAAAGAACTTGTCCAAGATATACAGACATGAAAAGAAAGGGCAGTACTCAAAGACACAACAAAGAAGGAGAACTACAGACCAATTTCCCTCATGAATAATGATGCGAAAATTCTCAACAAAATTTTGGCAAACCGTATATAACAATGTATAAAAGATATCATCCACCACGACCAAGTAGGCTTCATCCCAGAAATGCAGGGCTGGTTTAACATACGAAAAACTGTAAATGTTATCAATCATATAAACAAACTAAAGGAACAAAACCACATGATCATATCCTTAGATGCGGAAAAAGCCTTTGACAAAATCCAACACTCCTTTATGATTAAAGCCCT
>PVIH01013596.1:30687-57802 GCA_004025045.1 Sigmodon hispidus | reverse complement strand
AGTGGTGAGGATGGAATTGTAGGGCTCAACCACAGCAGTGGAAACCTGGGGGGCTGGGTAGATGGAGAACTCCAGCTTGGACTTCTTTCCATAATCAACAGAGAGGCGCTCCATCAGCAGGGAGGTGAACCCAGAGCCGGTTCCCCCACCAAAGCTGTGGAAAACCAAGAAGCCCTGAAGACCTGTGCACTGGTCAGCCTGTAGGAGGAATGAAAACATTGTTTTATTGGCAGGACACACTATCAGCACAATTTGCAGTTTCTGTAGATGGTGAACTATATTTACTTGAAATAAGTTAATTGGTACTAAAAATTATCTAACCTAAAGACCATCTATTCAAGTCTAATTAATATAGTGAACAGACTTTACATATTTTTGGCAGGTACCAGCCCTTTCCCACACTGCATTTTAAATGTATGGTATTTACCAGCTTGCGAATTCGGTCCAAGACAAGGTCAATGATCTCCTTGCCAATGGTGTAGTGGCCTCGGGCATAGTTGTTGGCAGCATCCTCCTTGCCTGTGATGAGCTGCTCAGGGTGGAAGAGCTGCCGGTAGGTACCAGTGCGAACCTCATCTGGAAAAGAAGAAACCCGACATCCATCAACAAAACCCACACAAGTCACTCACTCTTCATGTCTGGAGAGAGACTCTGAGTATGTGACCAGGACAGAATGCCTCAGAGAAGCCCCTGGTCCACTCACCAATAACTGTGGGCTCCAGGTCCACGAACACTGCCCTCGGCACATGCTTGCCAGCGCCTGTCTCACTGAAGAAGGTGTTGAAGGAGTCATCTCCTCCCCCAATGGTCTTATCACTTGGCATCTGACCGTCAGGCTGGATGCCATGTTCCAGGCAGTAGAGTTCCCAGCAGGCATTGCCGATCTGGACACCAGCCTGGCCAACGTGGATGGAGATGCACTCACGCTGTGGAAAGGGGAAAAAATTATAAAATTGAGCTGTATTTCTATTTTAGATTTTAATATTTATAAAGTATTTCTAATAATACCAATATTATTGAAATTTATTTGGAATCATACTTCTAATGACAGAAACAATAGAGTAATTGCTACAGATACCGCAAAGGGGTGTGGTCTGAATAATACCTTAATACCGTTTAAGACATGGTGCAAACCTATTGTTCCCACAGCCATACTTGAATAGAAGATTTTTCATATTTGAAAAATATTCAAAGCACAGATTCTGTAAGATGAGATAATTTTCTGGAATTAATTTAATTGCTTCTCTTCCTGACTAAGATGAATGTATAGGATCTGGTATTTCAGCATGGACATCTCTCTGTATGGCTGAGGCCAGGAGCCACACCCTTCCGCAGAGTATCTGCAGAACCCATCAATACTAGACAAAGTCGGCGCTAGCCTGTGCCCTTTGTTACATTATTTAACAGAGAAAGCTCTATTTCCAGCAGTTGTCCATACGATCTCTTCGCTGCTTTCAGAGTCCTAACCCTGGGTCATTTGCCTGAATTAGTGAAGATATATTAGAACAAAAGACAGTTGGATACAAAGTATAATTTTTTTTTCTTTGCAGCAGTTTCAGTATCTTCTCAAGG
The DNA here is from genome assembly GCA_004025045.1 of Sigmodon hispidus. Taxonomy (NCBI): domain Eukaryota; kingdom Metazoa; phylum Chordata; class Mammalia; order Rodentia; family Cricetidae; genus Sigmodon; species Sigmodon hispidus. The sequence continues at coordinate 56,230 of PVIH01013596.1, read as the reverse complement.
TTTTCCAGAATCTTTTCCACTGTATGGACCCGAAACATCCTTAAAGCTAAGTTAGAAACAAAACAAGCACCAACAATAAAAACCGAGTAATAAGATCACTTAAAACTAGAAAAGGGTATTTTTTTATTCGGTGAATCTTTATATACCACATAATATATTACTGTTATTTCATTCTATAAAGATATTCTTCTATCGTTTTAGAGCTACAACTTTCATTGTTTCCGGGGTGGGGGCGGGGCAGGGCGTTTCCCATGGTTCTGACAATCAGAGTACTCGGGGCTTCACAAAGTGGGCTTTGTCCCTCACCAACCTCCCAGCCCACCTCCCCGCAGCGAGATAGCCCCGTTATTAAATAAATGGTATTTTTAATGTTCAAACAAACAAAACATCTTCTAAGACTACAGCAACACAACAGTTTAAAAAAATAAAAATAAAAATTCAAAACCGCTCCGGGGTGGGGGAATTTAGAGGACGAACTCCTCCCGAAACGCCACGGAAGCAAGAGACAAACAACCCCGCCCCTGCGCCTCCCTGACACTGGCTGCCATGGATCCGACGCAAACTAACCATTTTCCCGGAGAAGAGGGGCGGCGTTTCTAGAGTGCGGGCTTGGCCGCTGCCTACCCGCTCTCCAGCAGCCGCGGATCCCCACCCCGCGCCCTGAGCCCCCGCCCCGGTGGTCCCAGGCTGTGCGAGCATACGCTCGCCGGCGCCTTTGTTCTTCCCCGGGTCTGGGCGTTTCCGTGTCCCGCACTGCGGCGGCCGGACTTACGGACTGGACTCTGCTCAAAGCTCAATTTAACAAAGCATGGAGACCACCCTTAACCGCAGGGTGGACAAAAGGCTTAGGCTTTTCCTTCCAAATCTCGGGCGATTGATTCCCCCCATCACCGAGGGCTAGAGAAGGGTGGCTCACCATGGTTGCTGCTTTGCGACTGCCCGGCGGATGTCGGAGGCGAGGAGGAGGTGTTGCTTCTTACAGCGCGACTCTTAAGTGGTCGATGTAAGAGAACCTGCGGCACATGGGCGGATGCAGCTCCTTATATAAAGCTCGGTCACCATGGGGATGGGCCATGGCCTTTTCCAGTTGGTCCAGACCCCTCTGTCTGCCCAGAGAAGCCGCGACAGGAGAATGGTGATTGGTGCAAACGACATGGTATGAGGTAATCTCTTCCCCCACCCCTTCCCCCTAGCATCCGTAGACTGCATCCTTCAGACAAAGGCTGTGCAAAAGCAACTAGCGGAGCATCCATTATGGGGTGGGGTTGGGGAGGGGAAGAAAAGGAAGGAAGAAAATTGGGGTTGAATGATTATACATAGTTTAAATCTTATAGTTAAAATAATCCAAGGTTCTCCCCACCATTTAATCACAGAATTTATGTTGAGTTTTTTTTTTTTTTTATGGAAAATTCCAGCTTTTCATTCATAGTATACTAAATTTGACTACATTCCTTCAGAATCTTTAATTGCTTTTTTAAAATAGCGGAGGAGATGGGAATGATGGTCAAATAGCTTGGGTAAATGCTGATTTTTTTTTTACAGTTATTGTTATTATTTGAACAAGATTCAGAAGCCCAGTATGAATAAGCTACTCTTGTAATTCCGTTAGCACCTGAGAGTCAGGGGCAGGAAGATCTGCAATTCAAGGTCATCCTAACTGGACACAGTGGCTCAGCTTGTGAATCCCAACCTTGGGGAAGCTTAGGTTGGAGGATTGCAGCTAGTTTGACACCATCCTGGATGATAGTGTGAGATCATATCTCAAAAAGTAAAAGAAAGCAAAACCAAAGAGAAATACTATACAAAACAGAATTCAAGGGTTTACTAGAGAGCTTTCTTTATGGATCGTATTCTCCAGCTCCCCACCACGCCCACGGAACCCCACCCCACCCCCAGTCTGTGATATGTTTTCCGTAGTAATGGGCCATTCTTTCTAATACAGGATTCAGAAACTGCAAGGAGAAAGAATTGAGTTTCAAAACTACCTCTTTCTTTGTGTGGGCTTATATTTCTGCATTGCTCTTGGGGAGCGTGATATCGAGTAAAAATAACTGAGATACCAAATTTAAAAGAGGAGAATTATATCATATAAAAAGGAAAACCATTTTGTGCTGTTGTCTTCATGCCTCAAAAAATGTGCCATGTCAGCCTCACTGCAGTGCACTTTGTCGGTTCTCTCAATTCCGTAATTAGCCCCGTCTGTACTTGGGCTTCTAACTGTGGGAACAGAAGTTCCTCACACCACTGCTATTCAGCTAGAGACTGTGGTTGTTACTCAATTGCCCCTTGGGACAAAAAATGCCTTGCTTTCACCCCTAGGAAATGGATTACAGTGTCATTCTTTGCTATTTAGAAAGCCTCCATTATCAGCAAGGATGGTCTATGTAAAGCTGGTCTCCGAGCTACTTACTGACTGACCACTGAACATTTATTTGCTGGATACAATTTCAGAGGTAAAGAGGTATGTGTTTGGGCACTAAGCTGAAAATTTGGATTTTGATAGATGATTTCCTTTTAGATTTCAGTAGTAGAGTCTGGGTTGTCTGTCGGCAGCACTGTTTCCAGGACTCTATGGAATCCATTCATTCCCGCTGGGCTGCCGAGGAGCGGGTGTGGGAGGGAGAGCCTTGGGAAGAGAGCAGCTGCGGGTTGTGCAGAAACAATGGTGGTCATGATTTCCAGCCTGCCATTCACAGCTCTGCTTTTCTTGTTTGAATGTATTGTGAAAGTCTTTTCTAGAGAAAAAAAACACAAATCAATAAACCTACATACAAATCATTTGTTTACTTCTTGCATATTTCATAGGAGAAATAATTCCCCACCCTCTCTGTCATTTTAGGGAAATAAAAGTATATTTTAGCTAAGAAACGGGAATAAAGATAACTTGACTATTTCTAATCTGTAAGTATACTTAACAAGAATGAGTATTAAATAATGGCAGCTCTCTCTTAGAGAAGCCCACACCCCTGCTCTCTCTCTTAGGAAGGCCACACCCTTACTCTCTCTTTTAAAGAAGCCCTTACCCCTGCTCTTGGGTATTTTTCTGCCCACTTCTGCTTTTCTCCAAACTCTCATGCTTAAAATCTACTTTAAAAATCCTTTAACAAACCCCAGTTCTACTTCATTTTTAAAAAGTGGCATAGATAAATAGCGTATTGAAAATACAATTAACAATGATTGCATTTACTGCACATACTTGTGTGTGCCACTGTGTCTTTGGAGGCCAGAGACAACTATGAGAGCAGATTCTGTCACCATGGGAGTCCCACAAGTAAGACTCAAATTCTCAGCACCAGAGGCAAGAGCATTTACCTTCCTCTCCTTTCCTGAAATTTAAATAATGAAAAAGAAAATCATACACTACAGGCCATGATGAAGTATAATACAAATCATTTTTTTAAGTACAGTAATGCGTTTCTATTTCTTTACAATACAAGAGACTAAGAAATGTTTTCCCCCCAATACTCGGTCCTTATGCATTTTACAGAGAATTAAAAGAGGATTCATTGGATTGATTTTTTTGTCATTCTACCTTAGAGTCATTCCTTATGCAAATAAGAGGCTTTTTTCTTTCCCCTTGAGCATAAATAACCTCAAGATCTGAGTCAGAAACAGACTATTTAAACACTGCAATCTTAAATATATAAATGCCCTTCCCCTCACTGCCGATTTTTTGAAGCCTTGTGAATGCTGGACAAGCGCTTTACTCCTGAGCTACCTCCCAGCCCTAGATGATGTCTCTCCTTAGTTCCAGATCAGTTTAGCTTCCTCAAGTATCTGATATTGAACTTGTTACCTTCTTAAATACGCAGCTCTGAAAGGTGTGTTGCTCACTTAATAGATCAGTATATACCTGGCTTCTGAAGTCAGAAACAGCCATTATGATTTCTCTCTCACCTGTTTTGGGCTCCCCAGAATCACTCATTAAGTCACGTCAAGTCAACTTCTTAAATCTTTTTTGTTTGTTAACTGAGAGATGGCTCATGTGTCCTGGGCTAACTTCACATGTGATTCAATATGTAGCTGTGGCTTCAGCTCCTGATCCGCCTGCCTCCATTGCTCAAGAGCTGAGATCTTAGGCATTTGCCATCATACCCAGCTCTCAAATCTCATTTTTCACAAAAAAATTAAATGCAGTTATATATTTATTTATTGTGTATGTATGTTGACGCATTCATGAGTGAAGACGCACATACAGCAGAAGATCAGTTAAAGAATAAGTTGAAACTGTCTTTCCCACAGATACAAGGATCAAGACTCCGATTGTCAGGCTGTACAAGCGCTGAGTGATATTCCAGCCCACTTTTTTTTAGGGGGGTGTCTTAGTTACTTTTCTATTGCAGGGATAAAGCATTATGACTGTGCACACCTTCAATCCCAGCACTCAGGAAGCAGAGGCAGGTGTATCTCTGTGAGTTTGAGGCCAGTTTGGTTTACAGATTGAGTTCGAGGACAGGACAGCCAAGACTGTACAGAGAAACCCTGTCTCAAAAAACCCACTATGACCTATGGCCAAGGAAATTTATAAAAGAAAGCATTCAACTGAGTTTCTGGTTCCAGAGGGTTCAGTCAATGATGTTGGAACAAAAATATAGTGGTAGGAACAACTGAGAGTTCACATCTCTCTTTTTTTAATTTATTTTAATTTTTATGTGAATTGGTGTTTTGCCTGCATGTATAACTGTGTAAGAGTGTCAGATCTTGAAATTACAGACAGTTGTTAGCTGCCATGTGGATGCTGGGAATTGAATTCAGGTCCTCCAGAAGAACAGTCAGTGCTCTTAACGGCTGAGCCATCTCTCCAGCCCATGAATATTATTCTTTAAATAAAAAACTGTTTTGACTTTTGGCAGACATCATAGGAATAGGCAGGAAATCTGAGCTTAGGTAGGAAAAGGAGGTGGAGTCAGGGAGATCTATCCAGCCACCGAAGAATCAGCATGTAAGGAATACAGGTGAGCCATGGGCCACATGGCAGGACAGATTCATGGAAATGGGTTGAATTAAATGAAAGAGCTAACTAGCAATGTGCCTGAGACATAGGTCAAACAGGATGAAACCAATTTAAGCATCTGAGTCATTTTGGGGGCCTATGGGACTGCAATTGTGTGGGTCTGGCCAGACAGAGCCAGAAACCTCATTCTACACCCTTATGAGCATACACATATGCAGAAGTCAGGATAGCCTGGGTGTGAACCCTTACCTTCCACCCTTAGGACAGGATATCTATCTTGTTTGCTGTCAACCTTCCCAGGTTGACATGGCTTCTAGGGATCCAGACATGGGTCCTCATACTTCAATGGTCAGCATCTTATGACTGAGGTATCAGCGATGTAACTGAGAATGACCTTGACCTTGCAATTCTGTTTCTGTGCTCCAAGTGCTGAAACAATAAGCTTTTAACACCATGCTTGTTTTTATGTGGTTTTAGGGACTGAATCCAGGGCTTCGTGAATGCTGGACACGCATTCTACCAATGGAGCTACATCCCTATTGAACACAGATTATAAATTACATTCAATTTTAGACACATGTTCTAGAGATTGGTGTGGAATACAGTAGGTGCAGTGGTGGCCCCAGTGGTGGCCTCAGGGAAGACCCTGAGACTGGGCACTGTAAAAGACCAGAAGAGGCACTGGAGAAGGAGCAGCCTCAGTTGTAGTGAAGACTCCAGGGTCACAGGGCATTCATCAAAAGCAGTGGCAGATGTGGGATGGATCTGGCCTGAGCCTATAAGACAAATTTTGAAAAGAAAAAAATTCTGGTGCTGGAGAGATGGATCAGAGGTTAAGAGCACTGACTGTTCTTCCAGAGGTCCTGAGTTCAATTCCCAGCAACCACATGGTGGCTCATCCGTCTATGATGACATCTGGTATCCTCTTCTGTATACTGTATACATAATAAATACATCTTTAAACACACACACACACACACACACACACACACACACTGTGCTATGGATGGCAGAGTCCAAGCAGAGAGTCTGGCCAAACCCTATGGAGCCCAGAAGTTCATAAATGAGCCCTAGATACTGGACTCTAAGCTTTTTGTATAGCTGGGTTTTAGTTTTACATTGATTTGATTATCATTTGCTCCTGTTTTTCCCTATTAGAATAAGAAAGTATGTTTTTTTTGAGACAGGGTCTCACTGTGTAGCATTAGCTATCTTGGAATTCACTGTAGACCATGGCTAGCCTTGAATTCACAACGTTCTACCTACCTCTGCCTAACAAGTTACTGCAATAAAAGGCATGAGCTGAGAAGCCAAACTTTTTCCTTTTGTTGAGACAAACTTCCTTTTGATTTTACAGAAGCCCAAAGTTGATAAATAATAAAATTTTAAAGAGATCTTGGGCTTTTTCTTTCCTTTTCTTTTCCTTTTGAGGTCTTAGACTTTTAAAGCATTGAAAGGTTGCAGTTGGAAGTGACATGTTTACGTGTCAAAGTTGACTGGGGTGGGAGTGTGGGTGGAATGTCATAGTTATCTTCAGCACTCAACTTATACAGACTTAGACTCACCCGGGAAGAGGAAACAACAGCTAAAAGAAATCCTTTCATCAGATTGGCCAGTGGCTGTATCTGTGAGGTTTTCTTAATTTCTAATAAGTGTAGGATGACCCAGCCCTCCGTGGGTGGTACCATTCCTAGGCAAGTGGGTATGCCAGAGGCCAGCAAGCAGCATTTGTCCACTTCTGTGTGAATTTTTTTTTTTTTTTAAACTTTATTTACTTGCCTAGGTGTTTGCCTGGAACTGGAACTACAGACAGTTGTGAGCTGCCATGTGGATGCTGGGAATCGAACCCGGGTCCTCTGGAAGAGCAGACGGTGCTCTTAACCGCTGAGCCATCTCTCCAGCCCCCACTTCTGTGTGAATTTATGTGTGCATTGATCATTTTGATTTAAAGGGCCTTGTTTTCTTGGTCTCCTCCATCTGTTCTGGCTTTTACATTCTGCTTCCTCTTCCATAGGATTTGAGCCCTGAGGGAACAGATTTTATATATATATTCTGTTTAGGGCTGAGTGTTCCTAGGTCTCTCACTCTCTACAAAATGTCTGGCTGTCTTTGTCTCTATTTCCTGCAGGAGGAAGCTTTCCTGATGATGACTGAGCAGGCACAGATCTATGAGTGTAGCAGAATATGAATATCATTAGGATTCTTTTTTTTTTTTTTTTTTCCCTAGGCAGGGTTTCTCTGTGTAGCTATCCTGGAACTCTCTTGGTAAACCAGGCTTTCCTGGAACTCACTGAGATCTTCCAGCTTCTGCCTCCCAAAGTGCTGGGATTAAAGGCGTGCACCACTACCACTCAGCAATTAGGTGTCATTTTATTGATACTTTTTTTGCTATGGTTTTTGTTTTATTTATTTTTTTTTTATATTAGCTCTTTCTTATTTATTTATTTATTTATTTGCCTTGGTGTTTGCCTGGAACTGGAACTACAGACAGTTGTGAGCTGCCATGTGGGTGCTGGGAATCGAACCCGGGTCCTCTGGAAGAGCAGACGGTGCTCTTAACCGCTGAGCCATCTCTCCAGCCCCTTGCTATGGTTTTTGAAGACCAGTAGTATTTGGTTTTGCCCTAAGTCCTTGGGCATCACCTAAGCAGTGTCTGGTATGGATTACATCTCATGGAGCAGACTTTCAGTCAAATCAGATATTGATTGGTTATTTCCACAAGCTTTGTGCCACCATTGCCCTGGTACAGTGGTTCTAAACCTGTGGGCCCAATGATCCTTGCATAGGGGTCACCTAAGACCATTGCAAACCACAGATGTTTATGTTATGATTCATAACAGTTGCTAATTACAGTTATAAAGTAGCAACAAAAATAATTCTGTGGTTGGAGGTCACCACAACATGAGGAACTATATCAAAGGGTCTCAGTATTAGTAAAATTGAGAACCTCTGTGGTTTTAATATTTATTGCAGGCAGGACAGCATTGTAGGCCAAAGAATTTGTGGCTGGGTTGGTGTTTACATTTCTCTTTTGGTAGTGTAAAGAGTATCTTCCTGTATCTAAGATGCTAGAACATCCAGGGGAAGTCTCTATGGAGACACCAGCTTGACTTCTCCATGTCCAGTGAGTTATGTAGGTGGTGTCTGCAGCAGCAGGACCTGGCTGTCAGTTTTCAGAGAACAACCATAGTCCTAGCAACAGCCTGGGTTGTTTGGGGATTCCCATGGGACCTCTTTGACCAACAACTCAATTAGAAGTAACCCACTTGTCATACTGGAAGATTCATTAGATGACAAAAGGGGAGCTCTATATCCCCCATTATTTGCTGATTTCAATTATCTTGTCTTCATATATGTATATATTTATATATATTTGACTGTATAGGTATCCATACTCAAATGTCCCTTAATTTTAGCTATCTCTCCTTATAGTTCTTCCCTCATCCCTCCTCCCCTCCTCCACATTGGTCCTCCTGTTCTGCCCTCCATCCATCCATTTATCCACCCACCTGTAACACCTCTATTTCCCTTTCCAAAGAGATCTATCTGTATTCACCCCTAGTCCCTTACTTTATATGTGACCTCTGTGGTTCTGTGGATTGGACTGTAGCTTGGTTATCATGTCCACATAAGTGCATACATACCATATTTGTCTCTCTGTGTCTGATATACCTCACCCAGGATGATTTTTTTCCTAGTCCCATCTATTTACCTTTGAATTTCAAGTTTTTATTCTTTTTTAACACTCTGTTGTGTAAATGTACCACATTATCTTTATTCATTCTTGTGTTGAGAGACATGTAGATTGTTTTTGATTTCTGACTGTTAGAAATGAATATAGCAGGGCTGGAGAGATGGCTCAGAGATTAAGAGCACTTACTGTTCTTCTAAAGGTCCTGAGTTCAATTCCTGGCAACCACATGGTGGCTCACAACCATCTATAACGAGATCTGGTACCCTCTTCTGTATACTGTATAAATAATAAACCTTTAAAAAATGAATATAGGGGCTGGAGAGATGGCTCAGCAGTTAAGAGCACCATCTACTCTTCCAGAGGACCCGGGTTCGATTCCCAGCACCCACATGGCAGCTAACAACTGTCTGTAGTTCCAGGTCCAGGCAAACACCAAGGCAAATAAATAAATAAATAAATAAATAAATAAATAAATAAATAAAGTTTAAAAAAAATGAATATAGCAGCATTAATCATGATTGAGCAAGTGTCGTGGTGGCAGGATGAAGCATCCTTTGGGTGCATGCCCAAAGGTAGCATGCCTGGCTCTTGAGGTAGATTGATTCCCAGCTTCCTGAGGGATTACTACACTGGTTTCCATAGTGACTATACAGATTTGCACTCCACCAGCAATGGAGGAGTGTTCCCCTTGCTCCACATCCTCGCCAGCATGAGCTGTTACTTGTGTTATTGATCTTGGTCATTCTGACTGGTGTGAGATGAAATCTCAAAGTAATTTTGATTAACATTTCCTTGATGGCTAAGTATGTTGAACCTTTTTTTTTTTTAATTTTTTAAAAAAAAAACTTTATTTATTTATTTGCCTTGGTATTTGCCTAGACTGAAACTACAGACAGTTGTTAGCTGCCATGTGGGTGCTGGGAATCGAACCCGGGTCTTCTGGAAGAGCAGACGGTGCTCTTAACCGCTGAGCCATCTCTCCAGCCCCAAACCTTTTTAAAAGTGTTTCTCAGCCATTTCAGTTTCTTCTATTGAGAATTCTCAGTTTAGATCTATACTCCATTTTTTAATTGGGTTGTCTTCTTGATTTCTAGACTTTTTGAGTTCCTTATATATTTTATGTTAGCCCCTCTTGGTTGTGTAGTCGGGGAAAAAAATCTTTTCCCATTCTGTAGACTGCAGCTTTGTCCAAATGATCGTGTCCTCTGCTGTGAGAAGCTTTTCAGTTTCATGAGGTCCCATTTATAATTGTTGATCATAGTAACTGTTAGGGTTTTGAGCATGTATTGGCATGGTTCACATATACGCAGTTATCTGGTGACAGGTTTCTATGGATGCAGGATGCAGGGAAATGCAGCAGAAGGCAGTGATGGATGGCAGGTATCTCAATGGCTGTTTCTATATAGAAAAGAGTTTTATTGTCAGATGAATATGGTTATGATTAACAGAGGGGATATGGTTATAGAGTGTCAGAGAAAGCAAGGAGAAAGAGAAAGAAAGGGAAAAAGAGGAGAGCTCCCAAGAGAAGACAAAGAGAGAGAGAGGCAGATATACTGAGAACCATGCTTGTAAAAGGGCCTGACATCAGAGCCTAGGGGAGGGCGTGGCTCTTAGGGACTAACCGTAACCTGTGCTGTTGCTGTTCAGAAAGTCTTCTCCTGCCCCAAGAGTTCAAGTTTATGCCCCACTTTCTCTATCACATTTAGACTTAGTGTACCTGGTTTTATATTAAGGTCTTTGACTCATTTGGAGTTGAAGTTTTTGTTGTTGTTGTTGTTTTTAAACAAAACAAAACAAAACACATTTATCTATTTATTTTATGTGAATTGGTGTTTTGCCTGCATGTATAACTGTGTAAGGGTGTCAGATTTTGGAATTACAGACAGTTGTTAGCTGCCATGTGGATGCTGGGAATCGAATTCAGGTCCTCCAGAAGAGCAGTCAGTGAACTTAATTGCTGAGCCATCTCTCTAGCCCTGGAGTTGAGTTTTATTCAATGTGGTAACTACGGCTCTATTTGGACTCTGTTATAAGCATCCATCCAATGTGACCAGCACCAGTTGTTGAAGATGCTGTCTTTTTTTGTTTGTTTGTTTTTGTTTTTTGTTTTTGTTTTGTTTTGTTTTTTTGTTTTTTTTTTTTGAAGATGCTGTCTTTTATCCAGTGTGTATTTCTAGCTTCTTTATAAAAAAAAAATCAGGTGTCCATAGTATATAGATTTATATCTGGGTCTTCAGTTCAAGATCATTGATTGGTGTGTCTGTTTTTGTGCCAATACCATGATGCTTTTGTTGCTGTAGCTCTATAATACATCTGGGAATCAGAGATAGTAAGACCTCCTGCAGTTTTTTTGTTTGTTTGTTTGTTTTTTTAAAATTCAGGATTGTTTTAGCTCTCTTGGGTTTTTGTGTTTCCATGTGATGCTGAAAATTGTCCTTTTAAGATCTGTGAAGAATTGTGTTAGAATTTTGATGGGTATTGCATTTGAATCTGTAGATTGATTTAGGCAAGATGGCCATTTTCCAGTATTTTAAGTTGTCTGCATGGGAAGTCTTTCTGATGATATCTTCCTCAATTTCTTCAGTGTCTTTAAGTTTTTATCACACAAATCTTTCACTTGCTTAGTTAGAATTACTCCAAGATGTTTGATATTATTTGAAGCGATTGTCTGTTTCTTTTTTGTATGTAAGAGAGAAACTAGGGTGCTGGAGAGATGGCTCATCGGTTAAGAGCACTGACTGTTCTTCCAGAGGACCTGAGTTTGATTCTCAGCATCAGCATCCACACGGCAGCTAACAACTGTCTGTAGTTCCAGTTCCAGGAAAATACCAAGGCAAATAAATAATCAAGAGAGAGAGAGAGAGAGAGAGAGAGAGAGAGAGAGAGAGAGAGAGAGAGACTGCTTTTATTTTTAGTATCCAGCTACTTTGCTGAAAGAGTTTATCAGCTATTGGAGTTTCCTGGAGGGATTTTAAGTTGATGTTGGCTATGGATTTGTTGTTCCCTGGTTTCTGTTGCCCTCTTTGGTTCTTATGAGATTATACTAGCTGTGTGTTGCCTGGTGGGAAATTCTTCTGGGATCTTGATGGGTGTGTCCACTGGGGTTACAGGTAAAAGGTATTTCTAGGTATTGGTTAGGACTGTGGATGGGCTGGGGTGCTGAAGGGGTCTGCAAAAGAGAGGAAAGTAGGGTGTTCCTCCAGGATATGTTTAGTCCACTGGCAATGGGGGCAGAAGTTTAATGGCCACAGCAGAAGGGATGCTACCAAGCTAGGGATGAGACGGGGGGGGGGGGGGGGGGGGGGGGGGGGGGGGGGGGGGGGGGGGGAAGGGGTGTTGGTTGGTCTTGGAAGAACGGAGCGACAGGGAGAGGTGGGCATCTGTAGTTACTTCTCTGACAGATACAGAGGTGTGTGAGTATCTGCTTCTCTGGCTGGAGTGACCCATGGCTTCCCAGGGCTTGGCAGCTGCAGTTGGGGGCTAGGGTAAAGGGATTGGGGGGAGAAGGAGGGGAGGACCTGTGTCATGGACTGTCTGTGGAGTGGGTGGTCTGCCACAGGGCTAGAGATGAGGCTGGGAAAATGGATTTAGAGGGAGAGGAGAGATGGATGAAAATGTACAGTTAGTCTACTTGTTTCTCTGCTCAGAGTGGTCCTAAACTCTAAATTTAAATGAGAACAGACACTATTGTGGCACCATAGTGCATTTATTTTGATTTTAATTTTAGGGTTTAATAGCATAATAGCAATGTGTTGAATAGAATAGACTTGCTGTCACTATGCATAGCCTTAAAAGACTACACACACACACACACACACACACACACACACACACACACACACACACACGAACGAGTCTGGAGGCAGAAGACTGTAATGACATCACTTAGAAAGTAGAAGCAGGAACATCAGGAATTTAGGGTCTTCTGCTGTGTAGGAAGTTTGAGGCCATTCTGGGCTAAATGAGATCCTGTCTCCAGAACAATCAAAACAACAGGAAAGTCCAAAGAATATTACTCTACTTACTTACTTTAATTTTAATTTTTTTTAAACTTTATTTATTTATTTATTTATTTATTTATTTATTTATTTATTTATTTGCCTTGGTATTTGCCTGGAACTACAGACAGTTGTTAGCTGCCATGTGGGTGCTGGGAATCGAACCCGGGTCCTCTGGAAGAGCAGATGGTGCTCTTAACCGCTGAGCCATCTCTCCAGCCCCTAATTTTAATTTTTTTTAAGACCAAATTTTGCTCAGGCTGGCCTCAAATTCACAACAATCCTCCTACCTCTGTCTCTTGAGTGCTGGGATTATAGATGTATAACTGTATGTTGTTATAGAATAATCATCTTGGGGCTGGAGAGATGGCTCAGCGGTTAAGAGCACCCTCTGCTCTTCCAGAGGACCCGGGTTCGATTCCCAGCACCCACATGGCAGCTAACAACTGTCTGTAGTTCCAGTTCCAGGCAAACACCAAGGCAAATAAATAAATAAATAAAGTTTTTTAAAAAAAAAAAAAAAAAAAAAAAAGAATAATCATCTTGAACACTGTAAAGATGTGTCTTTGCCAATGACACATCTTGACTGATGTGTCAGACACATCAAGACATTTTTTTACATATGTATTTATTTTTATTTTCTGCGTATGAGTTTGGCCTGCATGTATGTGTATGTACCATGTATGTGCCTGGTGTCCTTGGAGGTCAGATGAGGGCTTCATATGCCCTGGACCTGGAGTTACAGATGGTTGTGAGACACTATGTGAGTGCTGGGAACTGAACTCCTGTCCTTTTCAAGGACCAGTGATCCTCACTGTGAAGGCATAGATCTGTTGTCAAAAAAACTTTATTTCAGAGAAAGATCATTTAGTGCCTGAGGGCAGGGCCCAGGTCTAAGAAGAATCTAGGAAAAATCTTGGGAACTAGCCTGACAGCCATTAGTTTCAAAACTTGGTTTAGCAGTGAAAATTTAACTAATAGTTTCCAAGTACTACTCAGCCTTATACCCCTTTACTCAATCCTGAAATGCCAAGATGTGTAACATCCCACTTACTTCTTTTTTTTTTTTTTTTTTCACTTTTATTTTTAATTATTTGCCTTGGTGTTTTGCCTGAAACTGAAACTACAGACAGTTGTGAGCTGCCATGTGGGTGCTGGGAATCGAACCTGGGTCCTCTGGAAGAGCAGATTGTGTCCTTAACGGCTGAGCCATCTCTCCAGCCCCTTATTTTTTTCTTTAAAAGCCCTCTCACCCCTGAGCTCAGGGCTGAATTCGTCTGCTTCGTCAGAACATAAGGTTTTGGCCAGATTTGAACCTGTCTGGGTTCAAACCTGTCTAAAAGAATAAACTGAACCCCATGTGTTTGCATTGGAATCCAGCTTCCTGGTGTTTTTTTTTTGGGGGGGGGGTTTCTCATGGCACAGGGACAACCCTCACACTGAGCAGTCTCTCCAGCACTGTGTTTTGTTTTGAGAGTGTTTCAGGCAGTCCAGGACTTGATATTTAGCTAAGGATGGCCTTCAATTTCTCCCTCTACCTCAGCAATGCTGGAGTTCCAGGCCTGTACATTCACTCCTGATGACATGAGTGAATTTCTATTTTAGAAGTAAAATTTGTGGAGGCTGGAGAGATGGCTCAGCAGTTAAGAGCACTGACTGTTCTTCCGGAGGAACTGTGTTCGATTCCCAGCTAACAACTGTCTATAATTCCAAGCAATTCATACAAAATAAAAATAATTTTAAAAAAAGAAGTAAAATAGGATAAGAGTTGGGGATGCAGCTCTGTGCTTATTGACCATGCACAGTGTCCTGGGTGCCATCCCCAGCACAAATGAAATCTCTGAATTATACTAGTACATACAGCACCAGAAAAGAATCTTCATATAAAACAAAAAACAAATATATAAATACTTTTTAAAGATTTATTTAATTATTATGTATACAGTATACAGAAGAGGGTACCAGATGTCATCAGAGATGATTGTGAGCCACCATGTGGTTGCTGGGAATTGAACTCAGAACCTCTGTGGAAGAACAGTCAGTGCTCCTAACCTCTGAGCCATCTCTCCAGCCCTGAAAATTTAAAAAGATTCTCTTCAAGCCACTCACTGAGGTGTAGTCATTCCTGAACTACACTCTAGGCTTTCTCTGTGTAATAGCTCTGGCTGTCCTGGAACTCACTCTGTAAACCAGGCTAGCCTCGAACTCACAAAGATTAGATTAAAGACTGTCTTCTTCTTCTTCTTTTTTTTTTTACTTTATTTTATTTATTTGCCTTGGTGTTTGCCTGGAACTGGAACTACAGACAGTTGTTAGCTGCCATGTGGGTGCTGGGAATCGAACCCCGGTCCTCTGGAAGAGCAGATGGTGCTCTTAACCGCTGAGCCATTTCTCCAGCCCCAAAGACTGTCTTCTTTAATAAACTAAACCTCCTCTTCCTCCTCTTCTCCCTCTCCCTTCTCTTCACCCTCCGTATTCTCTTGAAACAGTCTCATGTACCCCAAGCTAGCCTCAAACTTGCTAATATTACCAAGGATAACCTTGATTGACTCCTGATCCTTCTACAGGCTCACACTACCACACCCAGTGGTGCTGGGGAATCCAATTCAGGGCTTCCAGCATCATAGGCAAGAAATCTACCAGCTAAGCCACATGCCCAGCTAGCTGAAATCCCAGTTTTTGTAAAACACCATTTATAATTTAGTTGCACTTTGTTGACTTAGATTATGCACACTTGCAGAATGTATGTTAAAACACCTTTGTCCGGCTCTCTTTGTTCGGCCCCAGAGCAAATGGAAATTAGAAGTGAGAAGGTTGCCATGGTGCTCTGGCTACAGGGATTTAACAGTAATCAAAGGAAACTCCAGACTCCCCTCCCCCACACCCGGTACAGGCTCCTCACATTTCTCCCCAGTCCTTATCTTGTTATCCTAAACTCACGCCTTAAATACCAGCACAGGGAGGTAGGAGCAGGCAGATCTCTGTGAGTTCAAGGCTAGCCTGGTCTACAGAATGAGTTCTAGAACAGGCTCTAAAGCGACACAGAAAAATCCTGTCTTGAAAAACAAAACAAACCAACAAAAGAATTGAACCCAGATCCAAGAGCAGCCAGTGACCTTATCCACCGAGCCATTGTTATGCCCAGACCGAGGGGTCCCCTAAATAACCACCAAGGAGTCCTGATCAAAGCAAAGAGCCTTTATTCAAGCAAGCTTGAGAGCTTGGTCTCTCTGTGTGTCTGAAGCAGAGTATAAGGGAGAGTGACCTGAGATCAGAAGTGGGGATTTATACTGGGGGTGAGGGAATTTTCAGGGTTCAGGACCCTGATTGGCTGACATTTGTCTAGGGGTGTCTTTAATAAAAGGAAAATAGGTGTATGCTGGGCTGAAAAACCAGCGTATCTATAAGGGTTGGAATATTAGATATTTCCTCTGGAACATTAGGTATTTTCTCCTGAGATGCTGATTGCCTGTTCCTGGGTGGTGACAATTTTATTTTCCTGGGGACCAGATGGTACCTGCCAGTCAACTGAGGCTCAGGGCTGCCTTTTAGCTGGTTCCTATTAAACCTATCACTGTAGCAGTGTGGCCAAGCTGCCCTGGGTCCCACACCATCTCTCCAGCCCCGCAAAAAAACAAAGCAAAGTACTGTATTTCATAAATGTGTGTGGGTTTCATGTGTGTGCCACAGCAGGTACGTGGAGATCAGACTGTGTAGGTCTCAGGGATCATCATCAGGTTTGTGGCAAACACTATTATATTTGAGTCACCTCAGCAGCTCTCCACTCCCATGGATTTGAGCACTGATTATGGGCACACAGAAACAAAAGGATTTTAAAAAGCTTCAGGTTTTCCCCCTTCTGCTTCTATGAACAGTAAATTGTTCCAGGGTGTACATTGTAAGAGGTGTAGAGAGGTTCACTCGGGTTAAGGTTCTCTCTGTATTTAATATATTTTAATAAAGAAATCCACTGTGGAGTCTTTTTAAAAATCGTTTTCGGTATTTTTAGATTTGTAAGAGTGGTTGCGCTCTCACCTCTCATGTTGCTAAGCAACAAACCATACTGTTGCTAGGAGACAGACTAGCAAGGTTGGGGGTAATTCTCAATCCAGTCACCTGACTTTACAGCTTCAGGCAAAAGAGAAAACAGTTCATGTCAGATAAAAAGGTTGGGGAGAGACAGGAGCCGGGTGGTCAGGGAGTGAAATAAGGCAGCTAGGAAGAATTGGAGGGGACTGTGGGTTCAGAAAGAAGAAACTCGAATGCAATTTCTTTGCATGAGTCTTGAAAAAAACTTAAACTACCATGCTGAATTTCATCTCCTGCATGCTTCTACCTTATCTGAAAAACAATTAGAGAAGAAATATTCCAGTTATGATTTTTAAATGAATACAGGAGTGGAAATCAATAGTAACAATCAAAAATGTTGACGGTAATTTAAAAAGCCCAAGTCTGGAGACTGGGATGCATCCGGGCTCACAGAGGGCGTGACTAGCCCAGTCCACAGCATAAGCCAACTTGCTGGTACACTCAGGAGAGAGAGGCAACGGGAATTTGAGGTCATCCATTCTCTCCAACAAACTGAGTTTGAGGTCTGTGAAGGAAACATGCTACTTACTATCTATTCACATGAGCCTGCATGGCGTCAATCACACAGGGTTCTAGCACAGAGAGGGGAATGTGAATGAGGGATCTCATCCCTAACCAAGAAGCTATTTGCAATTTTCTCCAATGGAGTGTCATCAGGTGTATGAACCACACTCTAGGGCATGCTTCATGCCCAGAAATAGTTAGCCAACACAAAATGAATTCAATATTTGCTTTTTTGGGGGGGCGCTTTATAAATGTAATGAAGTATATAAATACAATAAAGTTTAGCTTCTAATAAATTACTGGGTTGATGTTTGTGTGCGCCCATGTGTGTGTGCATGCATATGTGACTGTGGAGACTAATATAATGTGATTTTTTTCTTATTACTCTCAAAAATATATAATAAAGCTTAATAAATATAATAATTTAGCTTTGTTTGGGTATTTTTGTCTTATTTTCTGTTGTTTTGAATTTTGTTTTTGAAAGAGAGGAAGAACATATAATTGAGTTGGTGGGGATGTTCCAGGAAGATCTGGGGGAGGAAAAACATGATCAAAATATATTGTATGAAAAAATTATTTAAAGTTTAAAAAGAATAGGGGAAATTTAGATGACTCAGTGGTAAAGTCACCTGCTGCCAAGCCTGTGTTCCATCCAGTGACCTCCCCGGTAGAATGGGAGAATCAGCATCCCAAAGTTATCACTCAGCCTTCACACCCACATATAAGAATACATAAATAAGTAAAAGAATCGGGAAAGAAATGACAGCTAAGAAAAAAGGAGGGAAGCAGCTTTGTGCTCTACCTGTGTTGTGTCTGAAATAAGAAACCCAGCTCCAGGCTTCCTAGGATCCAGTAAAAGACTGAATCTTTGGGGCCCTATGTAGCTACTGTTGCAGTCAGAAAGCTCTGGGTTACTGTTGCAAGGGCCTTCAGAGCCTTTGTTTGCCCAGTGAGTTTAGGCAGTCCCGTCTATTTTGTTGTGTTCATGGGCAATCTGTGTAAAATGGTGATTTCAGACAAATGGTTCCTCAGCTTCTTCATGAATGTTAGTCAGTCCTCACTGCAGAGCTCGAGGAAGATGTTCGGGAATAGATTAATTAAGATATGAGGCATGGGGGCTGGAGGGATGGCGCAGAGGTCAAGAGCACTGACTGTTTTCCAGATGTCCTGAGTTCAATTCCCAGCATCCACATGGTGGCTCACAGCCATCTGTGATGACATCTGATATCCTCTTCTGTATACTGTACACATAATAAATAAATCTTAAAAAAAAAAAAAAAAAAAAAAAAAAGATCTGAGGCATGTTCTGCTGTTGCCAGTTTTAACTAAAAGCATAATAAAGTCTCAGACACAGACTGGGATGGGGAATGTGCTTTAGTAGATAAAGGTGCTTGCTATTAACATCTGAATTTGATCCCTAGAAACAACAGAACAAAGGTTTTCTCTGATCTCCAGAAGCAAGCTGTTCTATATGTGTGTTTATGTGTGCATGAGTGTGACTTTACACCTTTTTTTTTATATTTTATTTATTTTTATATGAATTAGTGTTTTGCCTGCATGTATAACTGTGTAAGGGTGTCAGATCTTGGAATTACAGACAGTTGTTAGCTGCCATGTGGATGCTGCTGGGAGTTGAACTCAGGTCCTCCAGAAGAACAGTCAGTGCTCTTAACCGCTGAGCCATCTCTCCAGCCCCGAGTGTGACTTTACAAACACACACACAACAGCAGCAGTAGCAAGTGCTGGGCTTAACAAAGTTTGCCCCCACACATGCCTTAGAGGTCCTATCTTAAAACAAAACAACCCGGGGCTGGAGAGATGGCTCAGCGGTTAAGAGCACCGTCTGCTCTTCCAGAGGACCCGAGTTCGATTCCCAGCACCCACATGGCAGCTAACAACTGTCTGTAGTTCCAGTTCCAGGCAAACACCAAGGCAAATAAATAAGTAAATAAAGTTTAAAAAAAAAAAAAAAAATGGAGAGAACCAGGTACCTGAGTTCTTCTCTGACCTAAAAAAAAAAAAAAAAACAACCCTTACACACACACACACACACACACACACACACACACACACAACTCCAGGTGTTGCTCAACTCTCAAGAGATAGGCAGGAGGATCACAGAAAAGTTGAGGCCTGTCTGATATATGCTAACTTGTCGTGTCTGCCTGCACGTATAATAACAGCCAGGCTCAAGGAGATATAATCCATGTTATAGAGGTGGGGAGGGGGGCTGAAGCAGGAAGACTGACAATTTGAGAGAGAAGCCTTTGACAGTTTAATGAGAGAGACCTCATCTCAAATACATGTAGTTTTGGGGAACAGGTTCTCTCCACCATGTTGGTTCTGGGCATTAGAGCTCACATCATCAAGTTGTGTGACACTCCATGAGCCATCTCACCTGCCCCTGTCTTATTTTTGTTTTTAGTCAGGATTAGATAGCTTGCATTGGCTTTAAATTTCATATGAGGCAGGGGCTATCTTTGAATGCCTGCTCTTCTAGTTCTGATGTTATAGGCATTTGTCACTATGCTCAAAGAGGAATCTCTCTTGCTTTATAGGCACCCAAGTCAAAGCCTGAAAATCTATTAGTACTCTGGCCCTTCCAGGCTTCTTTCCTTAGAGGTAGAAAATTATCGGGGGGGGGGGGGGGGCTGGAGAGATGGCTCAGCGGTTAAGAGCACCATCTGCTCTTCCAGAGGACCCGAGTTCGATTCCCAGCACCCACATGGCAGCTAACAACTGTCTGTAGTTCCAGTTCAAGGCAAATAAATAAATAAATAAAATAAAGTTTTAAAAAAAAGAAAATGAGTGGGGAAAATCCTTACTTTCATTTTTAAGCTTGGAGACACATGCAGCTTGTGTGAACTCGGTGTGAATCAGCTGAAGATGATTCACTTTTACAGAATTCAGCAGATACCTTTGACCGGAATGTTGACTGCCCTAGAAAACATCATGCTTGACCTCATTCTGCAGACTTCTGGGGAACAGGATTATGTTCCCCTCAGACTATAACTAGAGGCCCCGAGTCTCAGAGTTTTCCTGTCAGCAATACCGTGTCTGTTTGGACTGCAATCCAGGTTAACTATTTTCTTCTTGGGTTAAATAGGAACTCTGTTTTGGACTCTTCTAGTGCTGACTTGGTGCCTGGCACTCCCTAATAGCCTTGTCCTTTTACCTTTGGGGAACATTGTTAGAATTCTTGAGACCATAGCCAGACAAGTCACAGCCAGTACCCTTCATGTGGCATTTTCCCAGGGAAGGGCAGGCCCACCCTTCTTTCCTTAACTGAACACTCCACAGAGGCCGATCACTTAGGGCTGGACAGCTTTAAAAAGGCAATTAGCATTAATGTAAGGAAGCCTCAGAAACTAAAGGGGCTGTAAGTCAAATGACACTCTAAAGGATGTGAGTTGGGAACAATGAAGAGGAACAATTATTTGGTGGGCATTTAAAAGTAATTTTCCGGGGCTGGAGAGATGGCTCAGAGGTTTAGAGCACCGTCTGCTCTTCCAGAGGACCCGGGTTCAATTCCCAGCACCCACATGGCAGCTCACAACTGTCTGTAGTTCCAGTTCCAGGCAAACACCAAGGCAAATAAATGAATAAAGTTTAAAAAAAAAAAAAAAAAGTAATTTTCCTAAAGCATCAGGTGCATTTCCTTTTCATTCTGGGGTGAGGGGCACGGGCAAAGCACTTCTAGAAAACTGGTGCAAAGGAGATTACGTATAACTTACTGGAGCACAAAGAGCCGCTTAATGTTGAGAGTGAGGCTGGCTGGATGCCAGGAGACATCCCAGGGGAACAGTGCTGCCAAGCAACGGACACACAGAGCTGACCAAACCTTTTCTTAATGCTGACTGCTGGCTCCCAAGTTCTATCAGAGGACTGCATTGACAGGGCCCAGTGTGCGTTAAAACAATCCTGGCGACTCAAGGGCAACCTGGATTCTGAGAGGCTAGGAAAAGGGAAACAGAGGTGGTATATCCATCAACCCTCTGTGGAGTGAGAGTTCAGATGGTATGGGACATTCCTGGAGACAGTTCCACATAGCCAGACATTCAGAGTCACCACCCTCTCCGTGACTTTGAAATGACCAGTTTGAATCCAAACATCCCCAAATGCTTCCTAGACATTTCTTGGGGGTAAAGAAGATATAAAGAACACTTCATTCTAGCAAATTTCGGTTTAAAGATGCTTTTGTAATCTGGAGGGTGGTGGATCTCTGAGTTCAAGGCCAGCTTGATCTACAGAGGGAGTTTCAGGTCAGCCAGGACTACACAGAGAAACCCTGCTTTAACCCCTTCCCACCCAACCGCATCCCCTCAAGATAAATCATTGCTTTTGTACAACCGGAACTGAAAGTCAGAGGCTGGGGTGGGTGGGCACACAGGACAAGGAGGAAAGAGTCTGAGATGTTTTCCTAACTAATCCTCAGTGGTCATTAACTAATGAGAAATCCTAGATCAGAAAAGCAGGGTTTAAAGAGGCAGAACCTGGTAGTGACAGAGAGAGGCTGGAAGCCAAGCATGTCCCCTCTCAGCTGGCAAATGACTCACTACAGCATTTTAAGAGGTTTGGAAGGAAACCACAGAGCAGGTGGTGCTGAGCGGGTGGCATTGTGACTCACTTCGGTAGCTTGCCCATCCTAAAACAGCGCATTGATCCTGTTTTCCAATCAGCGCCTAATTCTTAATCTTTCCGTTGGAAATATGACATTTAAGCATACTAGAGAATAGAAATGGGGGTTGGGCTAGCATCTCACCGATATTCTTTAAGCAATTAACTCCCTGCAGTTTTTTACGACAGGATGCATTCTGCACGGGATAATGGCGTTCTAGGCAGTCTCATATTCCTGGGCACAGCAGTAATTCATCTTCTCCATAGCAACCCAAGACCCAAGGATTTTACTAGGATGTAGTCAGGGACAACAGGAGATATAAAGGCTTCTGTCCTTCAAGATGAGCTGGTGACGCCATTTAAAGGAATACAGAGAGGGCCATGATAACTGCTGTAATGTAAAATGTAATAACAGGGTATGTCTGGAGCTTGGCTTTGGGTCTTTAATTACTTTCTCCTCACCTTTATTAGTGTCTTCTACCCCACTAGACACACCGTCGCCTCAGCTACAGAGCAGTTGATGCAGGAATTGATGTTTATTCTGTAACATGCATTCAAAAGCAGAAAGAAAAACACACAAATGGAAACTTTTAATGAAAGATTTATTAACTTTTATTTTCTGTGTTTGAATGTTTAGCCTGCTTGTGTGTGTGTGCCTTATGTTTGTGCAAGGTGACTGAGAAAATTGGAAGAGACATCGGATTCCCTAGAACTGGAGCTGAACCACCACATGGGTATGGGGAACTGAACCCAGGTCTTCTGGAAGAGCAGCCAGTGCTGACCACTGGGCCAAGGGGACTTTTTTCCTATTGGTTCTTGGTAGATTGCTGGCAGCAGTGTGCAGAATGTATCTTAAGCATCTCTGTCCTGTTTTGTAGTCTAGAGTTGTGTCTGGTGACCTGCACTGTGACAGAGAACTCTTGTGGTTCCTCACCCAGACTCCACAGGAAATACTGGGGTGCTTCTCAAATGCTGGGAAGTATGGTATTCTCAATAAATATTTCATAATAATTACCTATGTAAGCGCACCAGGGTTTTGCTTGTTTATTTAAGATTTTATTATTTGTATGTGTGTATGTGTGTGAATGCATGTTTTTATACACTTGGATGTGGGTCCCCAAAGAGGCCAAAAGTGAGATCTGAATCTCCCACCCCTGACCCCAGGCAGGAGTTACAGGCAGTTGTAATTCTCCTGTTGTGGTGTTGGGAAGAGAACTCAGACCCTCTGAAGCAGCAAATGCTTTTAACAGCTCAGCCATCTCCCTGGCTCCCAGATACAATAGTTTGCTCCAAACAAGTTTCTAATTTTCTTACGTATGGAAAAGAATTTGCCATTATTATTACTATTGGTGTGTGAGTGTCTATGTGTATCATACTAGGAAGTGAACCTAGGGCCTCATGAATCTGAGGCATGCACTCTACCTGAGCTATATACCCAGCTGTTGCTTTACTTTTTAAATTTTATATATATATATATATTTTGAAGCAGAGTCTCACACTGTAGCCCAAGATGGCCTGGAATTCATGACAGTTTATGGAAATGACCTGAAGCCTTCTGCCTCTGTAAAGCTCTACATGCCGTCTATAAGAAGTAGGTACTTGGGGCTGGAGAGATGGCTCAGTGGTTAAGAGCACCGTCTGCTCTTCTAGAGGACCCGGGTTCAATTCCCAGCACCCACATGGCAGCTAACAACTGTCTGTAGTTCCAGTTCCAGGCAAGCACCAAGGCAAAT
Organism: Sigmodon hispidus; assembly: GCA_004025045.1. NCBI lineage: Eukaryota > Metazoa > Chordata > Mammalia > Rodentia > Cricetidae > Sigmodon > Sigmodon hispidus. Next base: position 32,641 of record PVIH01013596.1, on the reverse strand, counting down.
AAATAAATAAAGTTAAAAAAAAAATTAAGAAGTAGGTGCTTTACATTTTTTTCCTGTTTCTGTTATTTTTGTTTTTTGACATAGAGTCTCACCATGTAACCCAGGCTGGCCTGAAATTTTATTTCTGTGTCAATTTTGAGTATTAAGACATGGACTAGAGGTGTGCTATTTGCTTGATGATGTAGAGATAGTTCTGTGGAACAGCCAGGAGTGGACTGGAGTATAGTGTTGTCCCAGAATTTAAAAACATATAAATTATAGTTTGTACACTCAATAAATGTATAATCTAGTTGAGGGAAACATGACTAACCCACATTTTAAGAAGCCTGGTAAATTATGTAGCATAAGCATATATAATTAAGTGCTAATTAGATGTTGTTAACTATGAATACTTCAGGAGGACATGGAGGAATGGATGGAGAAGGCAAGATCTTATGAAGGAATGACTGAAATGGACTTTGAATGATCTCTGACATAAGCATGAGCGAAGAGGACCTTGTCCTAGATGAAGCAGCCATCCTGCCCACAGCCGGGGTTATAAAGCTCATGGGACTGGCCCATCCAGCTTTGAAGGTAGGCCTTTAAGGCAGAGTTTAGACTCACAGAATTAACAAGAAGCAGTCATTTAAGGCCCTGGACCAATGGAGTAGCATCACAGAAGGATGTTCAAAGGCCAAGTGTTTGTTCGATAGTTTTGATGGCTCAGATCTGTAATCCTAGCACTTGGGAGGCTGACCCAAGAGGACTGTCAAATCAAGGCCAACCTGAAACCACAGAGTGAAGGAAAGGCTCCGGAGTGACACATGAGCTGGGCTCTGACACAGTCGGCTTTCTTAGTGGAAGCCGTCATCTCGGCAAAGGCACCGAGTCTGATGTAAGTGAAAATCCTGCTTGCCAGCCTGAGCTCTAAAGGGTCAGCCCCTTGGTGAGGGCACAGGAAGAGAGGACGCTACCTAAATACAGATGGAGGCTATGGAGAGGCCTCAGCCACAAAAGGATTTATTCATTACAGTGTGTGTGTCGGGGTATGGGGTGGTGTGTGTGGTGTGGTGTGTATGGTGTGATGTGGTGTGTGTGGTGTGGTGTGTGTGGTGTGGTGTGTGTGTGTGGTGTGGTGTGTGTGTGTGGTGTGGTGTGTGTGGTGTGATGTGGTGTATATGGTGTGGTATGTATGGTGTGGTGTGGTGTGTGTGGCGTGGTGTGGTATGTAGGATGTGGTGTGGTATGGTGTGGTGCTGTGTTGGATGTGTGTGTGTAGGTGTGGTGTGTGGGATGTGATGTGTGTGGTATGATGTGATGTAGTATGTGTGTTATGGCATGGTATGTATGGTATGGTGTGGTGTGGTGTGTGTGGTGTGGTGTGTGGGATGTGGTGTGTATGGTGTGGTGTGGTATGGTGTGGTGCTATGTGTGTATGTGTGCATGTAGGTATGGTGTGTGGGATGTAGTATGTATGGTGTGATGTGATATGTTGTGTGTGGTGTGTTGTGTGTGGGATGTGGTATGTATGGTGTGGTGTGATGTGTTGTGTGTGGTGTGTGGGATGTGGTGTGTATGGTGTGGTGTGATATGATGTGGTGCTGTGTGTGTATGTGTGTATGTAGGTATGGTATGTGGGATGTGGTGTGTATGGTGTGATGTGATGTGTTGTGTGTGGTGTGGTGTGTGGGATGTGGTGTGTATGGTGTGGTGCTGTGTGTGTATGTGTGTATGTAGGTATGGTATGTGGGATGTGGTGTGTATGGTGTGATGTGTTGTGTGTGGTGTGGTGTGGTGTGGTGTGTGGGATGTGGTGTGCATGGTGTGGTGCTGTGTGTGTATGTGTGTATGTAGGTATGGGGTGTGGGATGTGGTGCGTGTGATGTGATGTGATGTGGTGTGTGTGGTGTGGTGTGGTGTGTATGGTATGGTGTGTGGTGTGTGTGGTGTGGTGTGGTGTGTGGGATGTGGTGTG
>PVIH01013596.1:0-30587 GCA_004025045.1 Sigmodon hispidus | reverse complement strand
GTATGGTGTGGTGTGGTATGGTGTGGTGCTGTGTGTGTATGTGTGTGTGTGGGTGTGGGATATGGTGTGTATGGTGTGGTGTGGTATGGTGTGGTGCTGTGTGTGTATGTGTATGTGTGGGTGTGGGATATGGTGTGTATAGTGTGGTGTGGTATGGTGTGGTGCTGTGTGTGTATGTGTGTGTGTAGGTATGGTGTGTGGGATGTAGTGTGTGTGGGATGTGGTGTGGTATGGTGTGGTGCTGTGTGTGTATGTGCGCATGTAGATATGGTATGTGGGATGTGGTGTGTATGGTATGGTACTGTGTGTGTATGTGTGTATGTAGGTATGGTGTGTGGGATGTGGTGTGTGTGGTGTGGTGTGATGTGTGGGATGTGGTGTGGTATGTATGGTGTGGTATGGTGTGGTGCTGTGTGTGGATGTGTGTATGTGGGTGTGGGATGTGGTATGTATGGTGTGGTGTGGTGTGGTATGTATGGTGTGGTATGGTGTGGTACTGTGTGTGTGTATGTGGTGTGGTATGTATGGTGTGGTGTGGTGTTGTGTGTATATGTGTGTATGTGGGTGTGGGATGTGGTGTGTGTGGTGTGGTGTGGTATGTATGGTGTATTGTGGTGTGGTGCTTTGTGTGGATGTGGGTGTGGGATGTGGTGTGTGTGGTGTGGTGTGGTATGTATGGTGTGTCATGGTGTGGTGCTCTGTGTGGATGTGGGTGTGGGATGTGGTGTGGTCTTATGCAGGCATGTGCACACCACAGTGCATATGGAGAGGTGAGAGGACAACTATATCTTGAGTCTTCTGGGCCCAATGTAATTATCCATTCTGGGATGAAGTTTACCACCACACCATACCTCTATGTGGTCTAGGGATTGTAGATGAATTTGTAGAGACATTATTAGCTATGAAAGCTCAGCCTATAGCTTAGGCTTGTCCCATTAGCTCTTCTAACTTAAATTAACCCATTTATATTAATTTACCTGCCATATGGCTCATGGCTTCCACCTCTCCTCCTGCATCTCCTGCATCCTCATCTGCATCCAGCTGGGGACTCTGCCTCTCTTCTTCTCCAAGTCCTCTCTGTCCCCATAAGTCCTGCCTAACCAGTTAGCCCTTTACTAAACCAATCACAATGACACATCTTCACACAGTGTAAAAGGATATTCTGCAACAAGGAGTCTGTTCATGCCAGGTAATCATCCTACCATCCGAATCCCAAGTCTCTTACTCCTCAGCCTGAACCAGACCTGATGGTACAGGCCTGTGATCTTAGCACTCTGGAGGCAGAGGCAAGAGACACAGACACGTAGAAAAAGTGAGGCCAGACTGGTCTACATATGGCCAGCCTCGTCTACATATCAGGCTCCAGGGCAGGGGTACACAAATTGACTCTTGTCTCAAAAGAAAACAAAAATGTTGATAGCAAAGCTGGGTACATGGCATTTGCTGGTGTCCCAGCTACTTGGCAGAGAGAAAGTGAAAGTCCTTGGAGCCCAGAAATTCAAAAATATGATGAACAACCCTTTAAGACTCTCACCTAAGGACTGGAGAGATGGCTCAGAGGTTAGGAGCGCTGACTGTTTGTCCAGAGGTCCTGAGTTCAAATCCCAGCAACCACATGGTGGCTCACAGCCATCTATGATGACATCTGGTGCCCTCTTCTGTATATTGTATATATAATAAGTAAATATTTTTTTAACACTTTTTTTTTTAAACTTTATTTATTTATTTATTTGCCTTGGTGTTTGCCTGGAACTGGAACTACAGACAGTTGTTAGCTGCCATGTGGGTGCTGGGAATCGAACCCGGGTCCTCTGGAAGAGCAGACGGTGCTCTTAACCGCTGAGCCATCTCTCCAGCCCCAAGTAAATATTTTTTAAAAAAGACTCTTACCTAAAAGGAGGAGGAGGTAGAGAGAAGAAGAAAAAAGTGATCTTGGCATTGTTCTCTCTTTCAGTTTTTGGCTATGGCTTGTTCTTTTCTGCCTGTGGAGCCACGGACTGCCTAACCACCAGAATGTTCTAAAATGTAGTTTAGGACAGTGAGATGGATGGCTCAGATCGAAGCTCTGGCCGCCAAACCTGATGATCTGAGTTCATTCTCTGTGCCCCACATGGCTTCCTCTGGCTTCCTCAGGCTGTTCTGTGACACCATGGGCTGAGGTATGTTGTGCACACATACAGATAAACAAATTCCATTTCCAGGGCCTAGAGGGGATGCTCTTGCAGAAGACCTGGGTTTGGTTTCCAGGATCCAAACAGCAGGCCTCAGCGGTCTAACTTCATTCCAGGGGATCCAATGGCTCTTCTTTCCTCATATATATATGTATATATAGAGAGAATATAATATATTAATTATATAACATTAATATATTACATATTAATATAATATATATACATTTATATGTATGAGTGTTTTGCCTGCAAGTATGTGCATGCATGTAGTGCCTGTGGAGACCAGAGGTGGGCGTCAGATTACCTCAGAACTGGAGTTGCCTTGTAGGTGCCCTTGTAGGTGCTGGAAACCTCAGATTCTCTGGAAGAACAACCATCTCTTAACTGCTGAACCATCTCTCCAGTCCTCCAGCATCTCTTCTGACCTCCAAGGGTTCCTCTGTGTGTGTGTGTGTGTGTGTGTGTGTGTGTGTGTGTGTGTGTGTGTGTGCCATCTCTCCAGCCCCTTTTGTTTGCTTTTTTAACACAGGTTTTTCTGTTGTCCTGGTTGTCTGGACTCCCAGAGATCCGATTGCCTTTGTTTCCAGAATGCTGACATTGAAGGCGTGTGTCGTCACCACCCAGGCTTCTAACTGTCACTCTTGCTTACAGTTCCTCAAGCCATAGCCACAGCCAGGGCCACTCCTGAGTCTGTCTTCCCAAGAGTCCACTGCTATTTGATGATTCAGCATCTATCGCTAGGGCAGTAGCTCTGAGAATACTGTCCTCTGACTCAGAATTCCTTCCTGGGGAAGGAAGTATTCTCCTGACCAGTGTGGGATGAGGGCTCACACTGAGAAAAGCCAGGCTAGTGCCCACAAGTTGGCAGGCTCTTGTTTAGTGCTTAGTGGCTATTGTCCAAAATACCACTGTGCTTGTCACTTCATATATATATATATATATATATATATATATATATATATATATATGTACACATATATTTGTGTATAGGAGGTTAGATATGTATGTGGTAGGGTCATGATGATATCATGATGTTACATACTCCAGCATTTGGGGAGCAGAGGCAGGTTTCAGGACAACCTGGTCTACATAGAGTATTCCAGGCCATCCAGAGTTACGTGGTGAAACTTTATCTCAAAAAGTTTGTGGGGGCTGGAGAGATGGCTCAGCAGTTAGGAGCACTGATTGCTTTTCCAGAGGACCTGGGTTTGATTTCCACCACCGACATGGCAGCTTACAACTGTCTGTAACTCCAAGATCTGACACCCTCACACAGACCAGACACACATGCAGGCAAAACATCAATGCACATAAATTAGAATAAATAAAATTTGGGGGCTGGAGAGATGGCTCAGAGGTTAAGAGCACTGACTGTTCTTCCAGAGGTCCTGAGTTCAATTTCCAGCAACCACATGGTGGCTCATAACCATCTATGATGACACCCATCTGGTACCCTCTTCTGTACACTGTATACTTAAAAAATAAATAAATATTTTAAAAAATTATAAAATTTTAAAAATTTTACGGGCTGGAGAGATGGCTCAGCTAACCACTGACTGTTCTTCTGGAGGACCTGAGTTCAATTCCCAGCATCCGCATGGCAGCTAACAACTGTCTGTAATTCCAAGATCTGACACCCTTACACAGTTGTACATGCAGGCAAAACACCAATTCACATAAAATAAAAATAAATATCTTTTTAAAAAATTACTCATTTATTTTATGTATGTGCCCCAATGTGTGTGTGTGTGTTTGTATTTGTGTATATGTGTCTGTGTGTGTGTGTTTGTATTTGTGTATATGTGTCTGTGTGTGTGTGTGTGTGAGAGAGAGAGAGAGAGAGAGAGAGAGAGAGAGAGAGAGAGAGAGAGAGAGTGAGAGAGGACAGTTTGTAGAGACAGTAGTTTTTCCCTTCCATTATGTGGGTTCTGGGCATGGAACTCTGATCTTAGGGCCAAGAGGACAGTGACCTTACTTTCTGAACCATCCTGCAGGTTTTAGACTAGAATGCTTGTTTGGCATGTACAATCCCTAGGTTAGATCCTCAGCTGAATAAAACTGGGCTTGTTGCATACACTTCCAGTTCAAGGTCAACCTAAGTCGAAGAGTTCAAAATGAACCTGAGGCAGAGAAGGCCATAAGGAAAGGGAGGAAGCAGGAAGAGGCATGAAGGTACCCCCTTGCTGATTTTTGCAGTGTACAGAGAGGGTATCAGACATCATCATAGATGGATGAGCCACCATATGGTTGCTGGGAATTGAACTCAGGACCTCTGGAAGAACAGTCAGTGCTTTTAACCTCTGAGCCATCTCTCCAGCCCCCACTTGCTGGGGTTTACAAAGGTCACAGTGTTACAATAGTCCCATACCCTGTCCAGGCCATTGGTTGGTTTCATGGTTTTAAGGATAGGAAAACTCAGACTGCCAAGAGCTTTTATAAAAAGAGCCAAAAATGGCAAGGAACAGATTGGAAGCCGATGGGGATATTTCTGTCATCTGTTGACTGGGATGAGGGTCTTCAATCCCAAGGGCATGATGACAGGACCAGCCAGTCTCTTCTTTCTCTTCTTGGCAGCAGCCAGTCAAAGCCAGAAAGAGCAATCTGTCAAATCTAATCAGAGCAGAAGAGAGTGAACAATGGGTTCAGCTCTTCACTGACAGCCTCATCTAATGAGATGGAGTGTGTGTGTGTGTGTGTGTGTGTTTCCTGTGCTTGGAAATAGGTCCTCCAGATTAATTCTTTCCTTAACTCAAAGTGTAAAACCTCTCTAACTGGATTCCTATTAATTCACCAGAAATCTCCAGGTCTCTTCAGTTTTTTAATTCATGCACATCCAGCAAAGTCAGAAGACAGTGCGGGTCTGTTCCAAAGGTGAGGCTGAAATACGGTTGCATCATGAGCGGCTTGGATGCGTCGATGTGTGCATGCTGCTGGTGTTATGAGTGGGTTCTCAATTCTTTTTTGTATTAAGTTATACCGGTGACATTAGCATTTCTCTATCTTTGAAGTTCTTTTAATACAAGGCTTACAATTCAATTGCTGAAATTTTAGAACTGAAGTTTTATTAGTTATGTGTAAGCACATCGTAAGATACAAAAAATTTTAATTATATTTTTGATTTGTTCTTTAAATGGCCTCTCTCATCTGGATTATTTATCTTTTGTATCAAAAGTAGGTTTCAAAAAAAAGTGGGTTTCAAAGGGAAGAGAGATCTATTCTTTAAAATTCAGTTAAGTATGTTTCTTAAAATTAAAAATGAATTATACTATTGATGCTTAAAAAACATGCATTTGCACAACCTATTGTTTCAAAGAAGCAAAGCCTATTTGCTAAGCTAATATACCGAAATCCAATGCTTTATTAATTTAATGTGGCCTTGGGTAGGCATTTAGTAATGTACAAAGTGTAGTCTTAGTGTGGGGCATTTAGGTATCTTAAAGGTAAAAGAAAATTTTCTGTGAGTGATAAGATGAACGGGGAACAGGAGATAAAAAGGCTGGAGTTCACCTGTCCCGGTTGCCTGAGTTTGAGATGGTTGTTTATTTATTTTGTCATTTAATTGTTACAGCCTTTGGTGACTGGTATTTCTGTTCTGTCCACTCAGTACTTACGGAAATTAGTCCAACAATGCAAAGAAATGCAGTCAGTCAGTCAGACCTCCCTCCAGTCCAGGCTGGCCTGGTTTCAAGAGCCAAGAATGTCAGAACTTCTCTGGTTGAGATAAGAAATATTAAATATTAAAGCCATTGGATTCATAATAGGATGTTAACCTGACATCTGTCTTCCGGTCTGTCGGTCTCTATGGGTACAGATGAGGCAGAGGCTTTTAGTCTGGTATGTTCACGGCATTGTCTTTACCGCATGTGGGTAATCTTTTATTTTCTTTTTTAAAAATGTTTATTAGATTTATTTATTTTGATCATTTGTTTTCTGTTTTCCCCCCATCCATGTCTTTTGTTCCTTTCCTTTTTAAAAAAAATATTTACTTTTATTTCATGTGAATTGGTGTTTTGTCTGCATGTATAACTGTGTAAGGGTGTCAGATCTTGGAATTACAGACAGTTGTTAGCTGCCATGTGGATATCAGGTCCTCCGGAAGAACAGCCAGTGCTCTTACCGCTGAGCCGTCTCTCCAGCCCCCCCTTTTCTTTTATACACCCATTATGTCAATAAACTTAAGCCTGGTCCAGGGAACCACTCTTATCCACAGTTCTTAGCGCCAGCAAACAGAGCCTTCCCAGAAAATGCTGCTACCAAGAAGCTGTCTTTGACTCTGTTCCCTTTTTGCCTGTAAGAACAGAAACCTTAAATCCGTCATATGCAGCTTGTGCTTGTACTAAGACTCTTATGAGAGTTCAGAAACACATGCTGCCATCAGGCTGCAAAGCAGCAAACCAGCCATTTTGTAATTCAAGACTGCACCCCACGCAGGTGGTCCGGGATGTGTCTGCTTCTTTGTTTTGTGTGACTCTTAAGAACAGAAAGGTCCCATGGTGAACTGGCTGTTTTTCTATCTGCCTCCTGGAGCTTCTTTCACGGGGATATTTACATCTCATCCCTTTCAGCTGTTGCCCAGCGGTTATCAGTGGTCACCTCCACCTGTTTTTACACAACCTGGCGCCTGTGCTCTTGAAATGATATCACCACACAAGTCAACACTTAACTGGGTTCGTATTCACAGGGCAGGTTGAAACAGGCATATGTTTTACGCCTGATTGGAGGGTTACTAACAACATATAAGAACCAAGGAAAGTAGCTGGGGGCCTGTCTCAGCACCCTGAGCCCAAGGCATTGTATTCACAGTGCATCCGTTATCAACCTGCCTCCCAATAGTTAAGCCACAGCTCTCCGGTCATTTATTCCTTATGTCTGAAGTGTTAGTAATAGACTCACAGGCTGTGGCGTCGCACACGGAAACAGATGGGCAAGCCTGATCCACTGAATTATACTCACACTTCTCTTGAGATGGGCTTCAGATGTGGCTCACTAGAGGTGTGGCTAGTAGCCTGAAAGCTAAACATGTACCTGCCACCCAAGCCTTTGAAAGACTGAAAAAGCGATCCTTATCCAAACTAAACAAAAGCCACACACATGCAAAACGATAGCAACGAACAAAAACCACAACAAAAATCTAAACTAAAGGCAACGCAGCCGGGGTGATTATGGATTAGCTCTATGACGTTTGTGTATGATGGCTGGCATATGTATAATAAGGGTAACAGTAATGTGTGGCCTTTTCCAAGTGCCACCCCCTTCAGCCCTCACAGCTGCACCCTGTGAAGTGGACTGAGTTTCTAAATGAGATAATACAGGAATGGGAAGTTTTTCGTGTATTTGCGTTGTAAATTGTATATGCGGTGTTACACTATTCAGACAGTGTGGGTAGTCTACATGCAGAATTAGAGCACATTCACTGATCACTTTAATGTTTTTGTTAGTTTTTTTTTTTTTTTTTTTTTTTTTTTTTTTTTAAAGATAGTCTTAAATACCTGAGGCTGTCTTTAAATTCTGGATTCTTTTATTTCTGCCTCCTGAGTGCTGGGAATACACAAGAGTTGCCATTACTCCCGGTTCATGCATTTTTGCAAGGCATACATTCCTTGGATGCCTGTTATATGTCTAATGCCCTGCTCTCTATGTGCAAAGTATAAAGTGCAAGACAGAGATTCTTGTTCCCAAAAATTATGTTTTTTAAAATGAAGTTCTTTAAAATATGAAGTTACATTTTTGGGGAATCTTGAGCCCCACATTTGAAGATTCTGCTAAAGAACCACTGTAGAGGTAAGTGACATCAACCAATGTAGGCAGAATTAGGAACAGTCATGCCCTGTTTAAATTTTTTTTTAACTACAAAGGTAAATATAAGCCCATGAGATCTGCTCTTTTGTTCTAGCTGGGCCTCACCTGCAAAAGGAAGCCTTTGGGGCCATCTCTCCAGGGCTAACCATATGGGTCACAGGGGGCTCCCTGAGGCTGGGGCAGCTGTAGCCTAAGATCTTCCGGCAGCGTGCACAGCATGCAGATATTCCATTGTTCTGAACCCGACACAAGCAAGTATCTAGCAGGCAGATGAAATCCAGTAAGAACTATATTAAGGAGCTGGTCTATTCATGCAAACAGCCTGATCTGGGGGTAACGTTCAGGAAATAATCCTGTGTTGTTTCTAAAGCAGCTGCTTATTCCTCACCTCAGAGAGCTTTCTCTAACCCATAAAACCTGTGAGAGTGAACTCATCCCAGCCAGCCCCAAACTGAAATTCCAATTCGACAAAAAAAAAAAAAAAAAAAAAAAAAAAAAAAAAAAAACCTTCAGCTGTCAAGAGCTGAAGCCACTTGTAAATTTTGGTCTGAGAATCAGTCAGGCAGCAGATGGGCTGGGAGCTTGGGGAATGTGAAGATTCCAGATGCCTGAGCCAGCCCCTTTGCCTTAATTCTGGCTTAGCTCAGAGAGAAACAATTCAGAATGCTTTTCTTTTAAAGGTACAGTGTTAAATTTTTCTTTTTGTTTTGTCTTTTAGTTTTTGTGTATTATTAGAAATTGAACTTGGTGTGGCACAGTAAGTGTTCACCCAATTTCTTTTTTTTTTCTTTTTCTTTTTTTTAACTTTTCTGTTTATTTATTTGCCTTGGTGTTTGCCTGGATGGAACTGGGAACTGGAACTACAGACAGCTGTGAACTGTCCTGTGGGTGCTGGGAATTGAACTCAGGTCCTCTGGAAGAGCAGACGGTGCTCTTAACCGTTCAGCCATCTCTCCAGCCCCCCTTTCTTTGTTTTGCTGATGTTGTGCTCCCAAAAACACCACCAAGAGGGATCAGATGCTGCAGCAGAGGGGTCTCTTTATTCCCAAGCTAACCTGTGCCCTTCTGTCCTATGCAGCAGTGGAGTAGAATGACCCTGAGCAACAGGAAGCAAGGGTTTTTATGGGGGGGCGGGGAGAAAGGCGGATCTCGGGGCTTCAGAACTTTAGGGGGCGTACAGTTCTGCCGTTCCTCTAGCTCAGGCTAGAGGTGCTTGTTGTGAATTCATTGGCTACTTTAAATTATAGTGATGTTTCAACATTTAGTAGTGGTCATTAAGGTTACCTATATATCAGCCGATCAGCAGATGTGCCTAGAGACTACCTATTCTGTCCTTAAAAGTCTCTTTCCCTGGAAGGGAATGTTTGGAATGTCAAGTATTTCCCTTAGAAGCTGGCTCCTCCCTGGATGGTGTCTGTTCAAGGGCCCTTCCTGGAACCACCAGCTGCTGCCAGCATGAGTCTGCTGTCCTCTGTTTGTTTTTCATTCAGCCTGTCAAGGCAGCTGCGTGGTCAAGCTGCTCTGGTCCCCATAGCTGACAGAGTTTTACTTTGCAGCCAGGCTAGCCTTGAACTCAGCATGCCTCAGACTTGCTAGGATTAAAGGTGTGCTGCCGTCCCTGTCTAACTGGGTATATTTCTTTAAAAAAAAAATATTTATTTATTATGTATACAGTATACAGAAGAGGGCACCAGATGAGCCACCATGTGGTTGCTGGGAATTTGAATTCAGGACCCCTGGAAGAGCAGACAGTGCTCTTAATCGCTGAGCCATCTCTCCAGTCCTGGGTATATTTCTAATAGAGCATCCCCCCCCCCCCTTTTTTTACGCTGAAGAGATTTCTTAGCAGATAAATTTTTATTGACTCACACCTCGAGAAAGAATAGCTTCTTTTTTAATATTTATTTTTATTTTATGTGAATTGGTGTTTTGCTTGCATGTGTAAGGGTGTCAGATCTTGGAATTACAGAAAGTTGTTAGCTGCCATGTGGATGCTGGGAATTGAACTCAGTTCCTCCAAAAGAGCAGTCAGTGCTCTTAACTGCTGAGCCATCTCTCCAGCCCAAGGATAACTTCTTAAATGATAGGTAATTATTGGGTTAAACTATTATAAGGTACTTAGGTTCGTAAACCAAAGCTTTAGTTCCTCTATATTCCAAAGATATTAGTAAAGGAAAATGATTTATTATTGTTCAGAGGGAGAACGGTTTCTACTTTCTGTCCTCCAGCAGTGTTAGAAATTAGCAGAAAAGAAATGAAAACCGAGAAATTCACATGTGTAATATGACCGTGTGAACATTAACCAGCCTTTTCCTGAGAAGATTCGGGGCCTACAATGTCCTATTCCTTGTTATTGTTAGGAAGATAGTTTTGCATTCAAGTCTGGGTCAAGGATGTGGTCCTGGAAAAACTCCTCATCTTGAGGTAGAAACACAGCTTTAAAGGACCCAGGAAAATGAAAATCTCTGGCCTGAATGGAGACTGAGCATTTCTGTTGGGTGGGCCAATGACTTGGCTCCAGGACCACCTCCAGTCGGGCAGATCACCAGAAGCCCCTCTAAAGAGTTAGGCGGAGTAATTATTCCTTTAATGAGGAATAATTCCCTTAGTGCTTTTCCTTCCCAGAATTCTCAGACCACAACTGTAGTTTGCAGGGCTATGCTCATCCAGTTTTATAAGCCTGAAGGGACCCTAGTCCACTGGAGCATGTGGATCTGGCAGCTCTGGCCCTTCTCCCCTATTTCCTCAGCCTAGCTAATCACATTTCAGAAGTTAGCCACCAAGGTCTATTCCCTTATTAGGTTAATCCATCCTCCTGACACTGACAACCAAGGTCCAGCTAGAAAGTATCAAAAAAGTATCACAATCCAGCCATCAAAAGCCCCCGTTTGGCTTGCCTAATTAACATGCCCAATTAAAACGCAGGTTTTCCCCCTGTACCCTTTGCCTGTGAACCAAGCCTGTCCTCTCTATCCGAAGGCAGTCTTTGTACCCCTCCAGGATAAAGACCTTTGCCTTGCCCCCTTCTGTGTTTCTTCTTGTCTGTCCCTATTCCCTGCCCTCTGTCCCTCTGGGACAAATAAGTCTCCTTTGTGCTGAGAAGCTGGTCTTGGGGTTTCCAGCGGACACTTTCCCTTGCAAAGTCTGCCTGCTTCTCTGAACTCAGGAAAGTGTGATTTTTCCTTTCTTCTCTCTCTCTGCTCTAAGTTCCTGCTTGCTTCTCACTGACCTCCATGTTGGCTTAACTCACAGGAAATGGGGTTTTGTTCTTGTCTTCTGTTTTTCTTTTTCCATTCTCCTGTGGACAGCTGCTGACATTTACACCTTATCTGCCTGGCCTGGCCTGGCCTGATTTTAGTTCTAACTTCTAATAAAATTGTCCCCCTGCTTCCATTTGATTCCATTCTTAAGTTATGTTATTAAGTTATTAATAACTCAGTATTAAAAAATTAAGTCAATGTCTTAAATTATTATGAAGACTAAGAACCCCAAAAGGGGTTAGTAGTTTCGCTAGGACCACCTACTGAGCAATCTGGCAACCTGAGAGAGAGAGAGACAAAGCTCTCTTTTTTCTTCTTCCTTTCCTTTTTTTTTTTTTTTTTTTTTTTTAAGAATAACACATGGCTTTGGTGCCCCAGCCCTGGAGCTGCTGTGCTAGGGGAAATGAATTCTCATTAGAGAATTATTAATTTATGATGCCTGTCTCTTTATCGCTGCATAAGTAGTGGGGCCTTGGCTAAATGTCCTGGCAAGGAAGCTAGAGATTTAATTACTTTTTTTAAAAAAAATCAACACTCACATCATAGACAAACAATAACAACAAAATTCAAAAAAAATTTAAAGATTTCCTGTTTTGAAAAACAGTAATTGGGTAGTGTAAGATCCCCATCCATTCCACACCTGACAGAGTTTTTATGTAAGAGGGTTTTATCTCTGAGGTTAGCTGCACTCCTGATCAACACACTAATTTTGCAAATGGGAAAAGGCACGGGTGTGATGGCTGAATGTGTCTTTCCCTCTGCACTTCGGGTTAGGATCAAGGCTGAACCGCCTCTTCCTGAAGGTGAACTTTGTCTTCTATTTCATTTTAAGGAGCAATTACACAGGAAAATTTGCCTTGTAGCTGAGATTAAAATTTCCAAGGGTGGATATGTAGCTGCCTGGTAGAGTTCATAGCCTTGACTTTTGGACTATTGAGCAAAACTCACAGCAAGTTAGAATTCTAAATATAGGTAAGCTTTGCTTTTCAGAGATCAGGACTCTGGAAGATTCGAGGCTCAGATCAGTATCAAGGAGGAATTGGTTCTTCCTCTTTTGGGGACGAGGGGAATCGTGGTTTTTGTTTTGTTTTATTTTTTATTTTTAGACAAGGTTTTTCTGTCTAGTCCTGGTTGTCCTGAAACTCTCTGTAGACCAGACTGGCATGGAAGAGACCCTTCTCAAACAAAGAAAAGACGGCTTCCCATCCCCACCCCACTCAGAGAAGGGCTGGCTTTGTTGTGTGAGCCGCTTCCTCTGGGGACTCCTCCGGGGAGGCTCCAGCTGGGCTCCTGCCTTAGTTTAGTAACCTTTGGTTCAATAGTCCGGGTCACCCCAGGAGATGTGTGTCTGCATTGTATTAAAGTTTCAACTACTGTTTTCTTGTTATCGTCTCTCTGAAGGACACTTGACGGGGAGGCATTCCCTCCTTCCTCTCTGCAGATAAACAAATGTCAAACATCTTCCTGGATCTGCCCCATTCACTAAAAAGTTACTAAATATCCCCTTTTGTCCTCTAAACAAAGAGCTCCTGGTATTCATCTGGTTGGATCCAGATTGTGAGGGCTGCCAGCCAGATTCTCACCTATGGAGCCTACTTACCCAACCTTTTGTCTTGCAGTTGAATTCGGGTTTGGCTGGCACTGTTGTGAGCAAGAGCCTATAATGAATGCTTACAGATGGGCTGTAGGGGGAAACAGTCTTCAAGTTGAACAGGGACCCGGTAATCATCATTCCTTTTATTACCCCCTTTCTAATGAGCCTTTTTTCTTTTACTGAATTTGTTGAACCATTTCATACAATTGGGCATGGTGGTGTATCTTTGATCTCAGCACTCTGGGGGCAGAGACAGATCAGAGACAGATCTGTGAATTCAACCCAGCCTGCTCTTCTTAGTGAGTACCAGGCCAGCCAGAATTACAGTCTATACAGTGCATCCAGATTACTATTACCCTCACTCTATTTTCCCCTGGCCCCTAGAACTCACTCCATTCAAGTCTCTTTCCCACACTTAGGTCTATTGGTTCTGTTTTGTGGTCCAAAGAGTTAAGCAGGGCTGCCTTTGCTACCACAAACGGTTTGCTACTTATCTTTGGGATTGATGGATGCTTGGGTACAGTTAAGACAATACCTGACCCTCCCCCAAGCTGCATCTGTGTGGCTCAGAGTTCAGCAGGGAAGCATGGCCTGAAGGTCCTTCCCGGATCTCTGATAAATTGCTGAGAGTCCTGGTCAGTTGCATCATTTGGAATACAAGTGTCCTAATAAAGCACCCATCTAGGGGCCTTCATTCTCTTACTGGAAATAAAACAAAGTTGTATAAGATTCTTAAAACTAGCAATCGATGTGAGTGGAAGCCACTAAGGAAGACATCATCATTGGATCAGGTGAAAGACAGCCGGGAGAAGGGACCTGCTCAATGAGGGACAACACAGGAAGGAGGTGCTGCTCTTGGCATCATCCTGCAGGGTTCCCGACACCCAGGCAGGCTCAAGAGCAGACCCGTCATCTTTCTGCAGGCTTCAGCCATAGGGGGAAAAGGTGGTACCACAATCCAGTCTTCCAGTGGATGATGATGACGTGTTCTTAGGAGAGGAGTGCACAGGCTCCTGTCGAATGAGTGAGGAGGACACGGAAGTGGAGAGAGGAGGCGGGACTCCAGAAACCTCCCCAACGTTCCTAGAATAAAAAATTACAGGCAGAAATGCTTAGCGCATCCACGTTTAAAACACAATCCCGGGGGCTGGAGAGATGGCTCAGTGGTTAAGAGCGCCGTCTGCTCTTCCAGAGGACCCGGGTTCGATTCCCAGCACCCACATGGCAGCTAACAACTGTCTGTAGTTCCAGTTCCAGGCAAAACACCAAGGCAAATAAATAAATAAAATAAAGTTTTAAAAAAAAAAAAAAAAAAAAACACAATCCCCTGCTCTTATTTCAAGTTTGCCTTATAACCGCTTTTAATATTTGGCAGGTCCCATTAACACAGGGTAAAATAAAATTAAACCAGACTCCTATCAGGTTCTCTTTCCTGTTCTCCATTAGAATTGTCTAAAATACAATGTTTTTATACAAATCAAACCCATCCGTTTTAGCTGTTGGAAACATGAAACCCGCTAAAACCCCTTAGGGATATTGCCTTCCCAAACTATAGCAGGCATCAGCTTTCTCTTCCCGGCACAATGGCAGCTCTGGCTAAGTCCCCAGCTCTTCATGTTTTTGAGCTCTTTGGAATGTGCAGGTCCACGCCCTGCAGGCAGCTGCCCAGCACCGAGCTCTTTGACCAGCAGGCGGCGCTGTCCGAACGCTGCGGCCATCACCCAGCTTTTCAGACCTCACCGAGGCCATTTCAGTCTCAGTGAGTGACCAGCCGCCGCCCGCTTTGGGAGTCATTGGCCCTTTTGCTTTAGCTTCCAAAACATAAAAGTAATTCTTTTAACGTTTCATACATTTATAGACGTGCATTGATCATGTCTATCCACTACCTTTCTCACATTTTACTTACTTATTTGTGGGTTATGCAGCTTCTGAGCTCTGGGCTTTGTGCACAATAGCCAAGGATTTTACCACTGAGCTGTATCTCCAGCCCTGCCGTGCGCCCTTGACGATTGCTACTATTGGAAAACTTGGGCAGGCCAAAGGGCTCAGTGTATGGAAACTCTTACAACTCAAGCCCTGCTGAGACTGATTCCTGGAACACACTTGGAAAGGGATATTGAAAGTTCAGATGATAGTATGTCCTCCATATGTACCCTCACTCACATATAGACAGATAGGTAGATGGTTAGACAGACAGATAAAAGGTTTCCCTTTGGAGCTTTTCAATAAAAGGGAAACAGGACTGGAGTCTTGGCTCAGCAGTATAGATAGACTGCTTACTGATATTGCAGAGGACCAGGTTTGGTTCCTAACACCCACATCACGTGGCTCACAACTGCCTGTAACTCCAGTTTTAAGACACCAGGTACCTCCTGGCCTCCATGAGTGCGTACATGCAGGTGGCACACACAAACTCACATAGCTACAATTCCCAGCAACCACATGGCAGCTAACAACTATCTGTAATTCCAAGATCTGACACCCTTACACAGTTATACATGAGGGCAAAACACCAATTCACATAAAATAAGAATAAATATTAATATGTGTGTGTGTGTGTGTTTTTAAAAAGTCTCCCCATTTTGGTTTTTTCCCAGCCTTCTGCAGCATGGCATACACAAAACCTAGAGAAAATTCAGCTGTGCTGCCATCTGCTGGACATTCTGAGAGGCTGCAAGGACCTGCAGGTTGAACAAGATGTCTGGTTAGCAGTGAAGACCTGGCTTTTTGCCCAGGAAATAGCGCCAAGGCAGTATTCACATGCAGCCTGATCATCCAAAAACAAACAAGCAAACAAAAACCTACCAAGCCAGCCCTTTGCTAGAAAACAGTTTCAGTGTCGATAAGCACTCGATGAAAACGGACTGGAATTGATGGTCACAAGAAAGCCCAGAGCTATAACATGAACAGAGGCAGAATTCTCTTCATTACATACATTTATGTTGGGCACCAGCTGAAAACTAAAACCTTGTTTTCTATCACTGCACACAGGGAAATATCAGGGACAGAAGTCACCGTGCCCTTGTTCTCCTGAACAGAATGATTTTGCTGAATGAAATTTCAAAGGTGAAAGGGGGCGATAGAAATAAAAATCGATCTGGGCTGGAAGGTGCTCACTTGCAGCCTTGGTGGGGTTTGATATGAGACCCTGAAGCTCTACCACTGGTTTCCAATCTCTTGGGTCAGTTCTGATTCACTTGAAGACTTTTCTATTTAGGAACCCGAAGATCCTTTTCACCCGAGGGTCTAAACCCATTTGCAAACACATTTATATATGTGCTTGTTTATTTGAAACCATCTACTCAACATTGTTGCAATTCTGCTGCAACCTGAATTCAGGAGCCACTTGGGGAACGGGTGGACCGCAGAATGATCAGCGTACAGATGCCTTAGTAATGGAAACACATTAACAAAACATAGCTCTGGGGCTGGAGAGATGGCTCAGCGGTTAAGAGCACCGTCTGCTCTTCCAGAGGACCCGGGTTCGATTCCCAGCACCCACATGGCAGCTAACAACTGTCTGTAGTTCCAGTTTCAGGCAAACACCAAGGCAAATAAATAATAAATAAATAAAGTTTTAAAAAAAAAAAAAAAAAAAAAAAAAAAAAAAAAAAAAAAAAAAAAAAAAAAAAAAAAAAAAAAAAAAAAAAAAAAAAAAAAAACATAGCTCTGACCTCAAGGAGCTTCAACACTTTGAACAAAATTAGTTTTTGTATTCTCGAATGAGCTTTTGGTGATTTTCTTGAAAAAGATGAAATTACTTGATTAACCATTGGCCTCCTGGAGCCTCGCTGATTACAACATCCTTGAGGTACATGTCAAGTAACTTCAGAATTCAGTCAGTGTGTTCTAAGGACATTCTAAATTTCTTCAATAACTAAGCCCTGGAGGGGGAGACTGTCTGGTTGTATTGCTAGAAGTGGTAGCCCTTTCCAGGCATGCTTGGGGAAGATTCTCCAGCAACCAAAAACCAAAACAAAACAAAACAAAAAAAACCAGAGTGAAAAATGAAAGTACTCTATAGCAAGTCCTGGATGGACTGTGCCAGAAAATGAGAAAATCCAAAGTGGTTTTTCTTTTTCTTTCTTTCTTTCTTTTTTTTTTTTTTTTACGTCTTTGTGTGTAGCTCAGGCTAACCTCAAACTTGGTACAATATTGCTTCATTCTCCTAAATTATATATCATTATAAATTATATACAATATATAAATTATATATAATATAGTCTTATATAAATTATGCACTGATACTCTCTTGTATCAAGTCTCTATTCTGCTTATTATATTGAGGACAGTAAATGTGTAGTGAACTTGAAAGTGGCTGGTTTTGTGCCCTGGGAGAAGAAGGGAACAGACAGAGGCAGCCAGAAAAACTGAAAGGGGTAGATTATCCTGAGAGCCAAATACCCTCAGACAATGAACTCTGTGTCAGCTGATGGCAAGAAGTTATAAAAGAAACAGAAACCCTCAGGGCATTCCACTGTGGGCTGCCTGGGTACTTTCTACATATGAAATAAACACAATTATTAAAAAACATTACTAGCGGGGCAGTGGTGGTTCATGCCTTTAGTCCCAGCACATGGCAGTCAGAAGCAGCCAGATCTCTGAATTCAAGGCTAGCCTGGTCTACAGAGTGAGTTCCGGGGCAGCCAGGGCTACTCAGAGAAACTTTGTCATGAAAAATCAAACCAAATAAACACATATATAAACATTACTATACGTAGAGAAGGATCTAGACTCTAGAGTATGGTATACTTACTGGAATAATGAAGCAGGTAACTGAAAAATGTGAGTTATTTTTAATTTTCTCCAGCAAACTTTTATCCTTGTGCCTTAGAGGGACAGGGAGAAGAGGGATTTTGGTGCTTTGGGATGTGAGGCTCAGACCTAGAGTCTCCTTATGCAGGTGCTCCACCGCTGAACTTATCTCCAATTGGAATGACTTTTTTTTTTTTAAAGGGTATTATTTTATTACTTATCCACATGTCAAGTCCTATAGAACTGAAGTTGTAGACATTTGTGAGGTACCATATGGGTTCTGGGAATTGAACTCAGGTCCTCTGGAAAAACATCCATGGCAGTTATCTGCTGAGGTCTCTCCGGCTCTCAGGAGTAGTTCTGGATTCCGAGGAAGGTTTGTCTGCTGTGTTGTAGAGTGGAAACACAAGGACTGTTTTAGTCCCTGTGAGGACAGGATTCAAAAGCATGGAGTTTTGGAGATACACAGGGCTGATCAGAACTAAGCCAAGTGACTACTCCTTGGAAATAAACCATGAAATTTCAGAGATGAAAGCTAGTTTTATGTGGTTATCTCCCAGAAGGGAGCTAGGAAGCCAGGCCTTGTGGACAGTCTTCTAATCCTAGCTATGGGCAGGTGGAAGCAGTATTGTGGGGCATCCACCAGAGAAGACTGCTTTGACATGGATTTTTTTTTTTTTTTTTTTTTAAAAACAAACTTTATTTATTTATTTGCCTTGGTGTTTGCCTGGAACTGGAACTACAGACAGTTGTTAGCTGCCATGTGGGTGCTGGGAATCGAACCCGGGTCCTCTGGAAGAGCAGACGGTGCTCTTAACCGCTGAGCCATCTCTCCAGCCCCTTGACATGGATTTAAGCCAATAGAAAATCTTTATTAGCTACCTGGGGACTACACTGGATGTTTGGGATCCCAGTGTAGCACCAGGCCCTTCTCGGGGTGAACATTTAAACACATGAACCATGTCCTGGGGTGACACAGTTCAGTTAACAAGAACAGTTAGCCAGAAGCAGAACTACAGAAGGCAAAGGCCAGGTTAGGACATTTAAAGGCTCTCCCAGACCTGTGTACTGACCTTGATGGATTAGGTCTTTGTTTTTGTTTTGGTAGGTAGTACTGTCTAAATGCTGAGTTTTATAACCTGAATGATACTTCCATCATTGAATCACTTGTGTTAAGGTCCAGGGCCCTGTTACAATAGGAAGATCTCAAATTCAAGAGCTGCCCAGCCACAGAGACCAGAGCTAGTAGGGTATACACAAATTCCTAACAAAAAGGTGAAGGTCCAAAATACTGTTCAGATAGAGAAGACCATTTTTTTCTTTCATTTAAAAGGGTAGGGTTTTGTTTTTGTTTTTAATATACATTCCCTCTCCTTCCTCTGAGAAAGCAATTTCTAAGGGTGCTCAGTTGGTAGAAAGCTTGCCTGGCAGGCAGGAAGGTCTGGGTTTGAGTGCCAGCATCACACAAGCTACATACCCTGGCACATAGTTTAATCCTAGCACTCATCCTTATGAGTTCAAGACCATTCTTGGCCACAAAGTCAATTCGAGCCTCCTGGTCTACAGAGTGAGACCCTATCTTGAGTAGAAAAACGAACAAATACCCAAATTTATTTTCTAAGATTTTGATAAAACACATTCTTTGTGTCACAATAAATAAATATACAAATATCATTGTGAAGGTAATGCTGTCAACTTGATAGCATATAAAATCAGCTAGAAGATGGGCATGCTTCTGGAGGAGTATCCTAATTGCTATGAGGTGGGAAGCCCAAACCAATGTATGTGTGTGGGGGGTATGGTGTGGTGCACTGTGTGTGTGGTATGGTATGTGTGTGGTGTGTTGTATGTGTGTGTGTGTGTGGCAGGTCTGTGAAAATAGAGACAAACCAAGCAACAGCCTGTATTTATTGTTTTTTCCTAACTGTGCATGCTATGTGTATGATCCACGGGGTCTGGACTTCTCTGACAGGATAGACAGTTGTGAGGAGTGTCTGCAAACATCAGCAGAATGGGGGCTGGAGAGATGGCTCAGCGGTTGAGAGCACTGACTGCGCTTCCAGAGGATCGGGGTTTGATTCCCAGCACCCACATGACAGCTAACAACTGTCTGTAGTTCCAGTTCCCAGTTCCAGGCTAAACACCAAGGCAAAAAATTAGCAGAATGTTTCTCTGTGGGAGGCAAGAAGATCTGCTTTAACAGGACTCAAATTTCTAGTCTTTCATGGCAGTTTTCTGCCATATTTGAGTGCAATACAACTTGGAGAAAAGTTCCCACAATTCCCTGGGCACAATAAAGCTGAAGGCATAATTACATCAAAACTCTTTTCAAAGTACATGTCACCTCTTCCATAGAGATGTGTTCTATGAATAGACTATGTGCATTATCTTTAGGGCCTGGGGGCGGATCTGGTGTTGTCTCAGTCATAAAAATAGGGCATAGGTCACCTAGGCTATCAACATTCCCAGCCTTCTGGACTGAAAAGCAGATTATACATTTTTCCTTTGGGGAGACACCTCTAGCTGGGTAATGGTGGTACATTTATGTAATCCCAATACTTAGGAGACAGAGGCAGAGGGGCAGAGGGGCAGAGGCAGAAGAATCTCTGAGTTTGCGGCCAGTCTGACCTACAGAGCTAGTCCAGAACAGTTAGTGCTACACAGAGAAACCCAGGCTTTAAAAAGAAAATGTAGAGACAGCCCCATGTATGCAACATCCTTGGTTTCTCTAGAGCAAAGGTTCTCAGCCTGTGAGTCATGCCCCTTCAAAGGTTGCATGTCAGATTCCTACATATCAGATATTTGCATTATAATTCATAACACTAGCAAAATTACAGTTTTGTATGGTTGGGGGTCACAAAATGGAAGGAACGGTGTTAAAGGGCCACAGCATCAGGAAGGCTGAGCTCCATGGCTCTAATGCTTATCTATGAGGCCAAGAGCCTTGTGCCCTCTGCAGATTGTGACTGTACCCTTGTACTGTAGGCCAGAATAAACAACAATCCTGTATCCTTTTCTGCATGATTTGCCTTTGTCAGAATGTTTTATCACAGCAACAGGAAAAGAAATTTAGACATTCATTAAAAAAACAAAACACAGGGGCTGGAGAGATGGCTCAGCGGTTAAGAGCACTGTCTGCTCTTCCAGAGGACCCGGGTTCAATTCCCAGCACCCACATGGCGGCTAACAACTGTCTGTAGTTCCAGTTCCAGGCAAACACCAAGGCAAATAAATAAATAAAGTTTTTTTTTTTTTTAAATTTTGTTATACTTTTTTTTAAAAAAAAAAACTTTATTAATTTTTATTTATTTGCCTTGCTGTTTGCCTGGACCTGGGAACTGGAGCTACAGACAGTTGTGAGCTGCCATGTGGGTGCTGGGATTTGAACCCTGGTCCTCTGGAAGAACAGTCGGTGCTCTTAACCACTGAGCCATCTCTCCAGCCCCTTGTTACACATTTTTTGCTGTTATTTTGAGACATAATTTCTCAGTGTAGCTTTGGCTGTCCTGCGACTTGCTTTACAGACCAGGCTGGTCTCAAACTCATAGAGATCTACTTGTCTCTATCTCCCAAGTGCTGGGATTAAATGCATGTGCCAACACCACCCAGCTGTTATACATTTTCATATGAAATAATGTCTTAATTAGGGTTTCTATTGCTGTGAAGAGACACCGTAACCATGGCAACTCCTATGAAGGAAAGAATGTAATTGGGTAGCCTACAGTTTCAGGGTTAATCCACTATCATCTTGGTGGGACATGGTGGCTTGCAGACAGACACAGTGCCAGGGAAGGAGCTGACAGTGGAGAAGGAGCCGCATCTTGATCCCAAAGGCAACAGGAAGTGAACTGAGACACTGGGCGTGGCTTGAGCATATATGAGCCCTCAAAGCCCGCCTCCACAGTGACACGCTTCCTCCAGCAAGGCCACACCTCCTAATAGTGCCACTCCCTATGAGCTTATGGGGGCCAATTACATTCAAACTCCCACACAGCAAAGAGAAAACAAAATACGTTGCCATGTACTCCCCCCCCCAGACATTCCTGTCCTTCTCTGCTTGTGATTGGTAAGTTGTACCTGAGCACAGTCCTGTGTCAGCAGCGTCCCAGCTCAGGCTGCAGGAATGAGACTGCACAGAGCACAGGCAGTCTTGTTCTCTGTCTCTATAGGGTGTGTTAGTGTGTAGTGAGGAAGGATCTTTAACATCATGGGAGAGCTTTGCTAGGGAGTGGTCTCCAGGTGCTTAGAAGTGACTTTCAGTTTGGTGAAAGTCTCTGAAAGACAATTTCCAGCCTTGGCCATAATACCCTTCTGTTTGGCCTGGCCCTTGGTATCCAAGGCATCCCTAGACTCCTCCAGTTTTCCTAGGGCCACCTTGTCAGGGGCTGGTCTTGAGTCTAACTGAATCTTTTTTTTTTAATATTTTATTTTTATTTTATGTGAATTGGTGTTCTGCCTGCATGTATAACTGTGTAAGGGTGTCAGATCTTGGAATTACAGACAGTTGTTAGCTGCCATGTGGATTCTGGGAAGAACAGTCAGTGCTCTTAACCGCTGAGCCATCTCTCCAGCCCCCTGAGTCTTAACAGCTGGAATAAGCTTGTTTTGTGTGTTCAGACTATCCTCAAACTCTCCTGTGTAGCCCAGGCTGCCCTGGAACTTGCTGTAATCCCCCTGCCTCAGCTTTTATCTAGACAAATGGTTCTCAACCTTCCTAATGCTTTGACTCTTTAATATAGTTCATGTTGTGGTGGCCCCAATCATAATGTTATTTTTATTTCTACTTAATAACTATAATTCTGCTACCATTATTGATAGTGAAGGTAAATCTCTGTGTTTTCCTATAGTCTTAGGTGACCCCTGGGAAAAGACCTAGACCCACAGGTTGAGAACTATTGGTCTGTCTCTTCTCCTACCTTGGAACCCTGCCAAGTGACAGCAAATTTCTCAGGCAGAACAGGTATTCAGGGATTCTCACTGAGGCCTAGAAGGTTCCAGAACAACCAGTCCAGGTTTTCTGAGGACTGTAATTCTTAAAAGACTGGATGAGTTCTGTCTCCACTCTTGCTTATCTGAATAGCAGTAGCGGGAAGGCAAGCATCCCAGAATGCCAGGGCTGGAAGAGGTCTCAGAGAGGATGTGGTCAGGTGCCCTCAGGTTGTTCCTATGGAAACCCAGGCCTGAGAGGAGGAGCTCTTTGGGAAGCTAGGAAGGCCAAGTAAAAGGACACAAGCAGGTCTCTCATCTCTGCAATAGCAAACAGGCCTATGGTGAGTTAAAGAAAAATCAGCTAACTGCACCAGGGTTATTTTTATTTGAATGCACTGCCAGGATATCTTTTCCACAGAATTTCAGCAGGGGGCAGCAAACACAAGCATGGAAATCAAAGCTTAAAATTATTTTACAGTATAAAAGTACTTTGGGGGCTAGAGAGATGGCTCAGCGGTTAAGAGCACTGACTGTCCTTCCAGAAGACCTGAGTTCAATTCCCAGAATCTACATGGCAGCTAACAACTATCTGTAATTCCAAGATCTGACTCCCTTACACAGTTATACATGCAGGCAAAACACCAATTCACATAAAATAAAAATAAATATTAAAAAATGTACTTTAGAAGAGTTTATTTAAAAGAAGATTTATTTCTGTTATGAGTGTTTTGCCTGCTTGTATGTA
This sequence comes from Sigmodon hispidus, assembly GCA_004025045.1. Taxonomy (NCBI): domain Eukaryota; kingdom Metazoa; phylum Chordata; class Mammalia; order Rodentia; family Cricetidae; genus Sigmodon; species Sigmodon hispidus. Next base: position 7,334 of record PVIH01013596.1, on the reverse strand, counting down.
TGTGCACCATGTGTTTGCCTGGTTGCTATAGTGATCAGATGAGAATGACAGAAGCTGGAATTATGGGATATGGATAGTTGTGAGCCACCATATGGGCTCTGGGTCCTCTGCAAGAATAAATAGGACTCTTAGCTACTGAGGAATCTCTCCAGCCTCAAATTAAATCTTAAAAGAATTTCTGGGGCTGGAGAAATGGCTCAGAGGTTAAGAGCACTGACTGTTCTTCCAGAGGACCTGAGTTCAATTCCCAGCAACCACATGGTGGCTCACACCATCTATGATGACATCTGGTGCCCTCTTCTGTACACTGTATACATAATAAATAAATAAATATTTTTTTTTTTAAAAGAAAAAGAGTTTTCACATGACTAGACCTATGTTTTTATCTTACCAATCTATAAAGTTGTTCAACACACCTCAGAAGTTGCCCTATGATCTCTGAAAGGAAAGGAGAGAGAAACTGAGGAAAAAAGATAAAGGGGTATGGTGGCACACTCCTGCAATCCCAGCACTTGGGAAGTTAGGACAGCAGGGTAAGGACCAGCCTCAGCTGAGTCCATGTCTCAAAAACAAAAAGCAAAAGAAAAAACCTACAGGTGTGGTGCTACACTCCTGTGATCCTGGCCAGCTCCTGGGAAGCAGAGGAAAGGTTGTATTATGGTCTGAAAGAAAATAGCCCCCAGGGGCTGGAGAAATGGCTCAGCGGTTAAGAGCACCCTCTGCTCTTCCAGAGGACCCGGGTTCGATTCCCAGCACCCACATGGCAGCTAACAACTGTCTGTAGTTCTAGTTCCAGGCAAACACCAAGGCAAATAAATAAAAAAGTTTAAAAAAAAAAAAAAAAAGAAAGAAAATAGCCCCCAAAGGGAGCAGCACTATTAGGAGGTGTGGCCTTTTTGGAGGAAGTGTGTCACTGTGGAGGCAGGCTTTGAGGGCTCATATAGGCTCAAGCCACGCCCATTGAGACAGACCACTTCCTGTTTCCTGCCAATCAAATTGTATTACCTCTCAGCTCCTGATTCAGCACTCTCTCTGTTAAGTTATGATACTGTGGATGGCGGTGGATGGTGGCCCCATGCAGGCAGTGATCAGTAGCCATGGAAAGAGACATTTAGACTAGACCCACATGGAGAGACTGTTATAGAGTCAAAAAGGGAAGAGACAGATAGAGAGAAGAGGAGGGAAGAGGATGGAGGGGTCACACACATGGGTGACCTCTGCCAAGGTGGAGAGAGGAAGGAACCAGAAGAGGAGGGGTCGAAGGTGGAGAGTCTGTTTACACGGAGCTTGATACCAGATCACTGGGCGGGCCAGGCTCATTGCTATTTGCCAGGAAGTGGGATAGAATCCTAATAGTGTCTGTGCAGGTTTCCATGTCCCACCATGATGATAATGGGCTGAACCTCTAAAGTGTAAGTGAGCCACCCCATTTAAATGTTTTCCCTTGTAAGAGTTGCCTTGGTCACAGTGCTTCTTCACAGCAACAGAAACCCTGAGACAGACTGTGGGTCAGTTCATTTCCACAGCCAGTTTAGGCCAGTTGTGTCTAAGTCATGAAATGCTGGTTCAAAATAAAAACAAGTCTCTTAAGATCCCACTGAGCAAAGAAATTGTCATGTTTTCTTGGGAGACACAAACAGAGGCTTTGTTTATCCCATGGAGGGCACCAGCCCTAGAATCGATTCCACCCAGCTCCAGCTCCTGAGTACTCTGGATTACTTACAGAAGCATGGGTGACCCCCAAACCGCTGCATCACTGAAGCCCCACCCTTGCATGGGAGTCAGCCTCCTAAAAGCTGTGTAGCTACAATGAACCTTTTATTTCCTGTACACTCTATTGCCTCAGGAGTCCATGCAGATAGTGCATATTCCCTGCAGCTGGGGGTGGTGTCCAAGAGGGGCGGGCTATGGTTGAAGTCTCTGGTGAAGGTCTTGGATGAGAGCATGTAAACGGGCCAGATCTTGGGGTCACAGCTGCCTCTGCTGAGGATGTAACAGTTTATTCTGCATGGAGGGCAGGAGCTTCCTTGCAGGATTTGGAGTTTGCCCTGCTGAGTTTGGTCCCATATATCCTCACTGTCCCTCATTTCTTCCTTTTGGAATTGTAAGGTCTATTCTGTGTCATTGCATGTTGGCAGAATGTAATTTACTTTTCTTTCTTTCTTTATTTTATGTGAATTGGTGTTTTGCCTGCATGTATAACTGTGTAAGGGTGTCAGATCTTGGAATTACAGACAGTTATTAGCTGCCGTGTAGATGCTGGGAATCAAACTCAGGTCCTCCAGAAGAACAGTCTATGCTCTTAACCGCTGATCCATCTCTCCAGCTCCAGGAAGACTCTCTTAAAAGAGCTGTGACCCCAGCAACTAGCCCATCTGAGAAAATGTTGCTACCAAGAAGAAACCATGCTTGACTCTTTTGTTTTGAGGACCCTGGGTTCTAAGGCTTGACCCAGGCATTCAGTTCAGGTCTTCGGCAGAGCAACCCCCATGAGAACAAGGAACTAAAGTCTATAAGTCTGTCTCAGGAAACAGAGTGACCCAGCCCAGATAGCCATAATCAACTCAGATAGGACATAATAGTTGAACCTGAGATTAAAATACCAGAAATTCCAAGCAGAATAGCAGTGACCAACACCCGGTTGTAAAAGCCTCCTAACCAACTGGTCTTAAAGCAACCCAATGACTATTGTGAGCAACCTTACGATTATAGTATGACCTTTAAAGTGACCAATCATGTGTTGCTCCAGTTGCTATGGTGATTTTATGGTCTTAGCCTTTAAAAGAGATATGGGATTGCTCCTCCCTTGCTACTCTCTTGCTCCAAAGGCAGGGAGGTAGCCTGAAGGCAGGGAGGTAGCCCGGCTGTACAGACCAAATAAATCCTCATGCTTTTTGCATCAACTGGCCTGGAGTCTGGGTTCTTGGGGGCCCCCTTCCCGAGGATAGTACCCTGAGTCTGGGGTCTATCAGTTTGTATGAACAGAAACCACATGCTCTTACAGAGGCTTCTGTGAGACTCTAGGAATTGGCTTAAGCTGCCAGCCACAAACTCACCATGTTGTAGCTCAAGCCCACTGCATCTCTGTATCTTGAGGAACACAACTAGGAAACTGTTTTTGGCTCCGTTTCTGTGTTCTAGAATCCCTTTTCAGGCTTTATATGGATGTATATGCACCACATTGGAATGCCATTTGTAGTCAAAAATTTTTGTGTTCTGCTCAGACATTCCTGTAGCTACTTATGAAATAATTAACTCAGAGGCTTAATTTTATAGTAAATGTTGGGCTAGTAGTTCAAGCATATTACTGACTAGCTCTTAAATGATTCTATTTATTTTTAGCCATGTAGCTTGGTACCTTTTTCTCAGTGCAGCATCTTACTTCCTCTGGGTCTCACTGGCCTCTCCTCTTCCTCTTCCCAGAAGTCTCCTCTTCTGGTCACCCCACCTATACTTCCAGTCTGCCTAGATTCTAGCCAATCAGCATTTTATTAAACCAGTATTTACAGTGTACAAGAGCATAGTCTCACAGCAAAAGGCAGGTGTTTTAACTATGGACTTCAAGGTGTACCATGGGAGGAATAAAAAAGCCCCCAAACAAAAATACCTGATGATGGCTGAGGTTTCTCAGTTAGCCAGTGCAAAACCAGGCTTCTCATTCCTCCACTGATGGAGTAATCCTACTGTTATGCCCGCATGTAAGAATTTCCACGTTCGCAAGGGAGGCTGGACATGCTGTAACATGGAGCATGAGGCTTTTATTGTTTCATTCAGGTTACATACAGGTTCCCAAGAACTCAGTGGATAGTCTGGATCAGGTGCAGGGGAAAGACTAAGGACCCCAGCCACGATGGGTGGGGGGTCTTTAAAGAAAAACATACTTGGGGCTGGAGAGATGGCTCAGCGGTTAAGAGCACCGTCTGCTCTTCCAGAGGACCCGGGTTCTATTCCCAGCACCCACATGGCAGCTAACAACTGTCTGTAGTTTCAGTTCTAGGCAAACACCAAGGCAAATAAATAAATAAATAAAGTTTAAAAAAAGAAAAAAGAAAAACATACTTAAGTAAGATGCAACACACCTTGGCATTCCAGGATTGGGCAAAGGGGTAAGGTACAGCAGCGATTGGTTGGGTCTTCTGGCGAGAATCCAACTTTTGAATCCATTGGCTCTTGTGGCACCAAGGCTTCTCTGAAACTAGGCCCCGCCCTCAGGTACCAATGTGCAGATGAATCCTTGAAACTGGGCCCCAGCCCTCCAGGTCCTCACACGACCAGTCTGAGGTCCCTGAGCATGAAATGCCATCAGTCCCTGAGTTTGCCCCAGAATCAGACCACAAAAATCCACTAATCTCAAGCCACCCTGGAAAGCTCCACCCTGACAAACTCTACATAAGCTCTGTACCGGGTTCCCTTCACTGCTGCTTCTTATCCTAGAGGCAGCCATCTTCCTGGATTCTTCCTTCCCAATAAATCTCTTGAGTGAGGCTTGTTATGAGGCTTGACATTTTCCCCTGAACAGAGCCCAGCTGTAACAACTTTAACCTGAGCCAGAACAGAGGCCAGTAGGTGCACAATTGTAAGTAACACTTTTTGCTGGAGAAGCCTTCCCCTAACAGAGCAGTGTTGTTATACTCCGGGATGCCTAAGCTTACAGGAAGACCTTACAAAAAACCAAAACCAAAAATACACACACACACACACACACAAAAAAACAAACCCCAAAACACTATGACTCAGACTCACTCAACACTCTCCTGATCTCCCACTCCCTCCTGCCTGGCCAGGGTCCCCAGCACCTCTGCAGCAACCAGTGTCCAAGTGGTGAGAACAGGGTATGGATCTGAGCCTCTGATGTGGGATGTTTTTTTCTATGCTGTAAATATACTTTATTACCATTTGTTAATAAAGAAGCTGTTTTGGCCTATGGCAGGCAGTTTGGAGGCTGGTGGGAAATGCAAGCAGAGATAAAGACAGAAAAGGGTGGAGTCAGGAGAGATGCTGCAGACCACCCAGAAAGCAAGATGTAAGGGACACAGGTAAAGCTATGGAGCCATGTGGCAATCCAGATTAATAAAAATGGGTTGACTTAAGTTCTAAGAGCTAATCAGTAATGAGCCTGAGCCATAGGCCAAACATTTTGCAATTAATATAAGCCTTTGTGTGATTATTTGGGACTAAGTGGCTGCAGGTTCAGACCTTGGGCCTAGGCCTGGGCCAGAAACTTCCAGCTACAGGCCTCTTTGCAGTGTTAACCCAGCACCTCCAGCAGCAGCTTGTGGAGATGATGCAGAAGACTGAACTACCTTGCAAGTCAGCTACTGGTCACTGGAACAGCTCTGCTCCTCACATGACATACTCCTTCCCATGGGATGACCTTCCATGTTATCACAGTTGTGCATCTCAGTTTGTGGATACATTTTCTCCATCTCGGTAAAGACTTCCTCCAGGAGCTAGTTTGTTGTGCAGCTGAGAATATCTGCCTTCACGACAACATGCCTAGATTTTGGCTAAAATGAACAGTTAAAACTGTCTTTCTCCATGCAGAAGATGGAGGCCAAGCACAGGCCTTGTTGGCCCCAGACCTGGAGACAATGCCTCTACCTGGGATTCATGGCTGGTTATACCATGTCAGGACACCAAGGTCTCGTTGTTCTTCTGTGTCCAAGTATCTTCCCTATTTCTTCCCCGCCGACCTGGTCCAGTGCGCTGCCTTAGACGCTGCCTTCTCTACCTAATTTCAGCTCTGTCCACGGAGTTGAATTGAACTTTGGAGCCAACCAGCACCCTCTGTGCAGCTAGGAAAGGCAGAGAGGCAGGCAGATGATTAAGAGATTGAGGCCAGCCTGGTATCCATAGCAAGTTCTCTTTTTTTAATATTTATTTTAGGGGGCTGGAGAGATGGCTCAGTGGTTAAGAGCACCGTCTGCTCTTCCAGAGGACCCGGGTTCGATTCCCAGCACCCACATGGCAGCTAACAACTGTCTGTAGTTCCAGTTCCAGGCAAACACCAAGGCAAATAAATAAATAAATAAAGTTTAAAAAAATATTTATTTTATTTTTGTGAATTGGTGTCTTGCCTGCATATATAAGATCTTAGGGGGCTGGAGAGATGGCTCAGAGGTTAAGAGCACTGACTGTTCTTCCAGAGGTCCTGAGTTCAATTCCCAGCAAAACCACATGGTGGCTCACAACCATCTATGATGAGGTCTGGCGCCCTCTTCTGTAAAACTGTATGCATAATAAATAAATAAATAAATCAAAAAAAAATTTAAAAAAAAAGTGTAAAAAAAAAAAAAAAAAAGATCTTAGAGTTACAGACAGTGGTGAGCTGCCATGTGGGTGCTGGGAATCGAACTCAGGTCCTCTAGAAGAACAGTCAGTGCTCTTAACTGCTGAGCCATCTCTCCAGTCCCCCATAGCAAGTTCTAAGGAGGAAAGAAGAGAGAGAGAAAGAAGGAAAAAAGGAAGAAAGCTTAATGTAAGAAAGAAGTCAGATGCAATGGCTCATACCTATAATTCCATCACTTGGGAAACTGAGGCAAGAGAATTGTCATAAATTTGAGATTATACTGGATTATGCATGGTGTATTTTTGGTCAATTTGGACTACAGAGAGGCCTTTTAAAAATCAGGAATGGAGAGATGGCCTTACCTCAGTGGGTAAGGACACTGGCTGTTCTTCCAGAGGTCCTGAGTTCAAGTTTCAGCAACTACATGGTGGTTCACAGCGATGCATAGTGAGATTTGGTGCCCTCTTCTGGCATAAAATCATATATGCAGATAGGGCACTCATACATACAGTAAGTAAATCTTTTTTTTTTTTTTTTAAATCAGCTGAATATTTTGTAATTCTAGAACCTGGGAGATGCAGGCAGGAGAACCAGGAGTTTAAAGTTATCTTGGATACGCAGTGGCTTCAAGGCCAGCGAGGGCTTCATGAAAGCCTGTCTGAAAATAAAAGATCAGTGATCCCTTCGGCAGCACATACACTAAAACTGGACAGATGCAGAGAAGATTAGCATGGCCTCTGTGCAAGGATGACACAAAAATTCGTGAAGTGGTCCATGTTCTTCAGACAGAACAGTGTACACATAATAAATAAATAAATCTTTAAAAAAAAAAAAAAAGAAAGAAAGAAAGACGGGTACTGGAGAGATGGCTCAGGGGTTAAGAGTGCTGACTGGGGGCTGGAGAGATGGCTCAGTGGTTGAGAGCGCCGTCTGCTCTTCCAGAGGACCCGGGTTCGATTCCCAGCACCCACATGGCAGCTGATAGCTGTCTGTGGTTCCAGTTCCAGGCAAACACCAAGGCAAATAAATAAATAAAGTTTAAAAA